>PVIC010010672.1:31845-43022 GCA_004025085.1 Thryonomys swinderianus
AAGGACCTGAGTTCGATCCCCGGTTACCACATATAATGCTGGGCGTGGTGGCTCACGCCTGTAATCCCAGCACTCGGGAGGCAGAGACAGGAGGATTGCTGAGTTCGCGGCGGCTTACCTGGGCACCATAGTGAGCTCAGGGCCAGCCTGAACTACAAAGTGAGACCCTGTCTCCAAAAAGCAAAAAAAAAAAAAAAAGTTTCCCTCAAAAGTGCAATTGATTGATCTATTGACTGATTGATTATTTGGTACCAGGAATAGAGCTAAGGACCTTATGTTTGCCAGGCAGGCATGGTGCTGCCAAGCTACATCCTTAGCTCTCAAAAGTACGATTTTAAAATCATAACTTAAAAAAAAAACCCTTTCTACCTATCTTTATCTCTTTATGCCACCTCACTGGGATGATACATCAAATCAGATCAAGCTTAACTTTGTTTTGAAGAGCAAACACATTTAAGAAAAAAATCAGGGAAAAAAGTAGAACAATGATATACATTTATACAAAGCATACTTAATATGTAATTCTATTTTTAAAATATATTTTTACTTTCTGGAAGATATACTTCTTTCCACTATGAATACACTCTTCATGTCCATTTTTCCTCATTATTGACACATTAAGAAATTTATTAGACAACAAGATGGAATGTTCCTCAGTAAGCAAACTGCTGGATATCACACAAGCTAATTCTGGAATTGAACTGCAAATAATTGTACCTTTCTCTAGTTAAGATGTCATTCTTGTCCCCAACACCCTGTCCAAATTCAGTACAGTTTGAGACCCTGTGGACTCTCCATTTCTCTCCACTTGCTGCCTTTTGGGCCTATGTCAAGGAATTATTCTCAGTAGAACAAAAACAATGAAAACCCTTTGTTCTTTCATTGGTCCCTTGGGTGGTTTTAGTGGTGTGGAACTCAGACATATGTTTGCTGTTTTTTAAAATCATGCATTCCACATCTCACTAGGGTCATTACAATCTTGCAGCACGAGATAAATCAAATTGTATGGCATTTGTTTGAGAGATTTCTAAAGAACAATAGGAGTATATATGTCAGTAGGAAGGATGGGGTAGATGGAACATATTCAGCCTCTACGATTGTGGAAAACTCCATCTCCTAAAAATAGCTGCTCTTTGTGGCAGGTACTGCTTGTTGTCTACCCCAGACCCATTTCCCCTTCTTCCTTCCTAGCAGGATCCCTGGTTTTGTTCAGGGCTGCAATGCATGTAGTTTAAAAGATCCATCTCCTGGAGTTTCTTTGTGGAAATGGAACTATTCTGTCTTGACTGCAGCCATAGTTGTATGACTCTGTAGCAGTGATAAAATGTCACAGACTTATATCCACAGGTATGAAATCTGAAAATTTGGTACATAAAAATCTGGTGAAATCTTAGTGGGATGGGTGGTTTAGTCTAGCTAATTGCAGTCTGTCAATGTCCATGTCTTATTTCTGGTAATATAGTTAGATGAAATGTTACAATTGAAGGACACAGCAAGAAGCTACCCAGGACATTTTGTATAATTTTTGCAACTCCTTATAACTCTAATGATTTTTCAATAAAACTTAAAAAATAGCAATGATATTGACCTTAGAATTTTTGGAAATGAAGATGACACAAGGTGCTTTTGTCTTACATACTTTTCTCTTATTGTTCAGACAAAATGTGTAGCCCCCAAAGTTAAAGGGGAAGGTTTATTTAGCTCAGAGTTTCAGTCCATAATCAGCTGGTTCCAAGGCAGGGTGGCCTGGTAGAGGGAGACCACAGAGGGAAAATAGTTCATGGTGAGTAGAAGACAGCCAAAGCAAACAAGTCTGTCGTTTTTTTTTTTTTTTTTTTTTCATCCAGGCCACCAGGATTAGGGAGGTGCCAAACCAATCAGTGGATCAATTCAGTAACACACCCTTAATCCCAGCATCACACACTCTAGATTCAGCCACCTTTGAAAAATCTCCACGTATGACTGCATGAAGCTTTGGGGAGACATCTAGACACAAACCTTAACAGTTGGATAACCTTAATTGTCCACTTAACTGGATTAAGAGACTCCTGGGGAGGTGAATGATCACAGGAGCATAAGGCCCTTCGGAGGAGTGGTCCAGTGCTGTTCAAAGCTGAATGTGGTGTAAGGGCGTAGAGTGCAGATGCAGGAGGCTCCTTGGATTGTGCCTTTGTAGAGTCTATCTCTTGCCGGTCTGCCTCCTCTCTGCTTTATTTGCTGTCCCTGATGAAGTGAGCAGCTGTGGCCTACTACACTCTACTACCATGGTATTTCTGTGGTGCAGCCAGTGTACTACGAGCTAAAAACCGAAACCATGAACCAAAAGCAAACCCCTTCTCCTTTAAGTTGTTAGTGTCAGGTATTTATGTTGTGACAGGAGGGCTGAATAATGTACCTGCTGACTTAGTTTTGAACAATGAAGTATGAATAGAACTGAGTCGGTGGTGGACTTGGTTAAGCTATTTCATCATATCTATAAGTGGTGGTTCTCATCAAGCTGTTTTAGCATACATATAAGTAGATAAACACACATACATACAAACACACACACACACACATATATGCCCCATTGGATGTTCAGGGTCTTGTAACAGGGATAATTACCTTCTTTTCCGTGAAATCCTGAATAATCTTTCTTGTACTTTGCTCTAAATGCAACCTTGGTTACCAGAGCTCTGGGGATCAGCAAAATGTTATTTACCATCCTGATTGCCATGCCCTGCATGACACCACAGGAAGCCTTCTTGTTGCAAGAATGGTTAAGTTAAATAGGTTTACAAGAAATGTAATCCGACACACAAGTTCAAATAGTGCATTGTTTTCTCTGGTGTGAGACACTGAAAGTGTAAATAAGGACCAAAATGTATGATAAATATTGTGAAATAGGAAAAAAATGTTCAAATGAGAACAGGAATGGGGGGGGGAGGGAAAAGAAAACTAAAACAAAAAAAGAAGGAAACAATGAGAACAGAGCTTTTGCAAATAGGGAAGGGAAGGGGAGTTGAAGGGAAGGGGAATGGGCTAAAAGGAAGATCAAGATATATCGTGCACAGGCAGAAATTCCCTAGGATTAATGCGATCATTATGTATATTTAAAATGTACCACAAACTTAATTGATTAAAGAAAAAGAATTTGCATTTACTCTAAGAAATGAAAGCTGTACTTAAGACCTGTGAAAGCTCTTATTGTATGGTTCAAGGGAACCTTTAACCAGGGAGTGGATGGATTAGGGAAGAATCAATCTGTATGTAAAATCAGTACCTAGTGACCTAAGAGTATCAGCACAACAAGTAATGATGAGACCAGATGGATACTGGAAAGAGGGAAAGAAAGTTGTAGATTAAATCACTTTTGATGAATACTCACTGTACTTTTTAAATACAAGAGAATGATCAATCAGTTTTTCCCATATCTTATTGTGCTTTCTGGGAGAAAAGGAAATACCTCACTGACTACTTCATCAAATGCAGGCTTGTGATAAGTCATCAAATTCATGTGATAAGTTTTGAAAGTAAGTTTCTCACAGAAACTTTAAGAAGCACGCACCAGGAGAGCTTGCGCAGTTCCCTTGGGCCATGCGGCTTCTCCACTAGCCTCGGGGTGAATGCGAAAATATTCAAAGCAGATTTACAACCTGCCTCTAGTGAAACCACAGAAGAAATGTAACACAAGTTAGGAAGAACCTTTGTTTTTGCAAACCGATTAAGATTTTAGAGATGTTGTATATATTCCTAGAAGGGGAATAGCAGGGTGAAATCGGACCTCTAATCCCAGTTTTCTGAGGAATCTCCTCACTGATCTCCACAATGGTTGCACAAGTCTGCATTCCCACCAACACTGGGGAAGCATTCCTTCCTCCCTGAAGCCTCGCCAACATTTATTGCTGGTTAATTTCACAATAGCAGCCATTCTTTGTGGAGTGAGATGAAATCTCAGTGTTGTTTTCATCTGCATCTCTAGAATGACCGGTGATGTTGAGCATTTGTTCATAGGCTTCTGGACTGCTTTTACGTCTCTGAAAAGTGTCTGTTTATTTCAGATGCCCATTGTTGAACTGAGTCTTTAAGTTTGGTGGGGGGGGGGGCTGATTTTTGAAGCTCTTTATATATTCTAGATAGTAACCCTTTGTCTGACAAACAGCAAGTAAAGATTTTTTTCCCATATTGTTGGTTGTCTTTTAGCAGTGCCAGTAGTTTCTTTTTGCTGTGCAGAAGGTTTTTAATAGGATGAGATCCCATTTGTTGGTTCTTTCTGCTAGTTCTCGCGCTACAGAGGTTTTGTTATAAAGTCTTTCCCTAAGTCGATGTCTCCAAGAGTTTTACCTCACCTGTTTTCCAGCAGGTTTAGTTTTTCTGTTTTAATGTTTAGGGCTCTAATCCACTTTTATTTTAGTTTAGTACACGGTGAAAGAGATAGGTCTAGCTTTAGTTTTTGGCAGTTTCTTCAGCACCATTCGTTAAAGAGGCTATCTTTCCTCCACTGAGGATATGTTGTCATTGCGGGGCTGCAGGAGGGTGAGGCGCAGAGTCACACACACATACGGGACTCTGGGGAGGTTTCTGGAACACTTCCGCTTAGTGAATGCCGCGTATGGCGTTATACAGCACAAGCGGTGGGAGGGGCTTGCGGTGGCTACTGGGGGTGGTCTCTGGTTGTCAGAGAAGGGGCCTGCCGTTGGGGAGGACTGGGCAGTCTCCAGCCCTGGCGTGCCCTTCAGCTCAATGTTTGCTTAGGTCTCAATTTAGTCTATCGAGGGCCAAGGGCTCTCTCAGGCCCTAGGAGACTGGTGTGCGGTGCAGGCGGCTCAGCCAGACCTGGATTTCACCATCATCTCCTCCCCTCTGTTTAGACCGATCGCCTCTGCCAACCATAGGACATTTTGGGTTTGGCCAGATAGAGTGACCCTAAAATTAGCCCGAGAGTCCATGAACTTAACTTGGACTAGCCCATTGTGAACCCCTCCCAAATGGAGCCCCAGGCATTATTAAAGTAGCCACATCAAAGGACTAAGTCCGTTTGGGACTGTAGGTTGACAAGGGTAGCACCGGTATCATGGAAGAGAGCCCAAGCTTGTTCAAGGGCATGAATAATATTTTGAGCGAGTTGATTGACAGCAGCGGCAGTGGCGATCTGGTTGTGCAGGGTGACGGAGGCCGTGACGGCTGCGCAGACTGCGGTGACTACGGACACAGTGATGGCGATGATGGCTGAGGCCCTCAAACTACGTTTCTTGTGTGAGTGAAGCACAAGGTTAAACAAGAGGTCACCGCCCTACCTGTCTTCAGGCCCTGACACGCAATATTGTTGAGTTGGGGGTATAGGACACATAGTACAAGTCATTGCACAAGTAAGGGATCCCAGATACTCTGGAGAGGGAAGCATTAGCCCCCCAGAACAAGGAAGATGGGTCAGCGGTGTTGGTCTTTAGGTTGCTGGGGGGGGGGGTCAGTTGGGAGGTGAGGTAGAAAAGCAGACAGAGGAAGGAGAGACAGAAATATTCCGTGAGGCTCGGGGTGGATGCCATCGACGACTACAGGGTAAACGGAGGCGTCATCGTCAAAGGGACGAGGAAGGGAGGAGTTCCAGTCGATCGTGACTAGAAGAGGGGGTTGGGAACTCGGGCTCATACTCGTGTGACTGCAGCCTGGAGTAGGCGGTGAGCACAGCACACAGAAGGAGCCCCAGCACCGGCCCCGGTATGCGGTGAGGGGTGCCTGGAGGGGCCAAAGCATAAGCTTGGCCATAGAGGTCCTTTAGATCTCTCCAGGTTGTCTTAGTGGGGCGTTGTGGCCCTGGGCAACGTGGACGTTTTGGGGGGCCATTCCTGAAGTGAGAGCCTCCTCATTTGGCTGACTGGTGGATCGGGTGGCGGTGTAGGGCTTGACATCTTTTGTAGGGAGCCACCATTCCGCAGGCTGAGCTGCTCCCAGGAGTCACGGTCCAGGGTTGGGTGACGTAAAGAAGGCCAGTGTCCTCCACGCGGCTCTGGTCATTCTTGTGAAGTGGCTTGTGGTAGATGCCGGAAAGAGGCTGGCCCAGGTGGAAGCTGGGCACCTCTCTGGGCATGTCTTGCAGGGCGTGCATGTAGGAGCAGTGGGGTACCACTGCTCCCAGCAGGGTCCCTTGGAACGTAGAGGCTCAGAAGGGCTTTGCCGAGCAGTGGCAGCTGGGCATTGCCTCTAGTGGCTGAGGGTGAGAGTCAGAAACGGCGCGCAGGTGGGGCAGTTTAAGGGGTGGAGCAGAAGGAGGGGCCGGTGATCCGAGGGGGTGGCACCTGCGTGTCCGCCGGAAGAGGAGGGGCACGGGTGGCGTCTTGGGATTGCGCAGAGGAGTAGAGGGTATCTCCCACACTCAGAGAGGTGAAGGTGGTGTAAAGAATGTGAAAGGTTGTTCAACACGTTGAAGAAGCTGCCTGCCGATCCTCAGGGACAGACGTGACCTGCTGAGCCGCAGGGAGGAGGAATTCCCTATGGAGGTGGAGGCACTCCCCCAACAGGTGAAGAATTACCTGAGGGCCCCACTTTTGGGCACCGGTTGTTGTCGCGGGGCTGCGCACGGGAGGGTGAGGCGCACAGTCACACATGCTCACCAGACGGGACGTTTCTGGAACGCTTCCGTTTAGTGAATACCGTGCATGGCGTTATATAGCACAGGCCGTGGGAGGGGTTTGCGGTGGCTATTGGGGGTGGTCTCTGGTTGTCAGAGGAGGGGCCTGCCGTTGGGGAGGACTGGGCAATCTCCAGCCCTGGCGTGCCCTTCAGCTCAATGCTTGCTTTGGTCTCAATTTAGTCTATCGAGGGCCAAGGGCTCTCTCAGGCCCTAGGAGACTGGTGTGTGGTGCCGTTGGCTCAGCCAGACCTGGATTTCACCATCAAGGATATTTGGCTCCTTTGTCAAAGATAAGGTGGCATAGTGTACCTGGAGTTGTTTCTGGGTCTTCTAATCTATTCCACTGATCCTTGGGTCTGTTGCTTTGCCAGTACCATGAAGCTTTTATCACAGTGTCTTTGTAGTATAGTTTCAAGTTGGAGATTGTAATACCCTTACATGTCTTTATTGCTTAGGATTGCTTTTGTTATCCTAGGTCTTTCTTGGTTCCGGATGATTTTTTGCATTATTCTCTCTAGCTCTGTGAAGTATGGTGTTGGCATTTCAATCGGAATTGCATTGAATTGGTGTAGTAGTTGTGAGAGTATAACCATTTTAACGATATTGGTTCTTCCTACACATAAACAAGGGATGTCTTTCCATTTTCTGATATCTTCTTTAATCTCCTTCCTCAGAATGCTGTAGTTTTCAGAGTGGAGGTCTTTCACCTCCTATGTTAGAATGATTCCTAGGTATCTCATTTTGTGGATGCTCTTGTGAAAGGGCTTGAACCCTCAATTTCTCTCTTAGTGAGCCTGTTGCTGTGTATACAGAGGCTATTGATTTTTATAGTGACATAAGTGCACCCATATTCATAGCAGCTCAGTTTGTGATAACTAAATGTTGGAAACAACCCAAATGCCCATCAACTCGAGACTGGATAAAGAAGATTTTTAAAAAAATAAAATGGAATACTATTCAGCCATAAAGAATGATAAGTTAGAGTCATTTATACTCAAATGGACACACCTTGAGGACGCACTTGTAAGTGAAATAAATAGGTCACAGACATGTAAATACTGTATCTTTTCTCTGGTATGAGAATCTAAAAATATAAATGAATTCTAGAATATATGATAGATATTGTGAAATAGAAAATACTCAAAGGGAAAAGGGTGGGGGAAGTAATGAAGGGAAAGAAAAAATATGACCTTAATAAAAGAAAGAAAGCATAGGTATTGGGGGAGGTTGTGGGGTGGGAAGGGGATGGGTGAAAGTGAGAATTAACTTATGTCATATACTGGTACACATTCCCAATGTTGAATATGATCGTGATGTGTATCTAAAATGTGCTAATAAAAATTCAATTAAAAATATATTTTAGAACCGTTATTATAGCAGAACTGACTAATACAGAGAATCCATAACCCATTGATAAGAAGCTGTTCACAGAGGAAGTTTCAAAAGGGTAAAAGCCATAATCTAAGGAGGAGATCAAGATTAGACCCTGGGAGGTGCCATCTGGCAGTGGAAGAAAGGGATTGACTAGATTTATTTTGGTGAGTTTAAGTTTTGCCAAATGTTTTCTTTTATGTCACGTGGCATGGTGCTTATAAGTAGGGTCTCTGCGCTCAGACACTTGGCTTTTAATTCCAGCTTTGCCAGTTGTGAATCACAAGTTCTTGGTCAAGTTACATCAACTCTCCCCCAAACCAGTGTAATAAATAAGATCTATTTAATTGTCTGGTGTCCAAAGACTATTAAGTAGATCAGTAAATAATACATTTGGGTTGGTCTATATTATACAATAAATAAATGGTAATTAGTGTTAAAGTGACACATCTTTTTAAATTCCCTTTAGTTCTCACTGTTCTGCTTTTGGGTTTCCCCAGGCAATAAGAAAAGGAAGCCTAAGTTCTCACCAGTGGATGCAAGATAAATGAAAGTCAGAAAAATGAGCCTTGAGGGGAAGCATTTCATCTATCTCTTTGTTGCCCATCTGTCTCTCTGCCTTTCTATCACTTATGGATTGGTCTCATGCAAAGGCAGGATTTAACATAGTTTTACTTTCTAACTGAACTGCCATAATTAGCTTTTTATTGGAAAATTTCACACACACACAAAACTGGAGGGAATTATAGACTGAGCCCCATAGATTCAGTACTGAAGTAAAACTGTCGTCACTCATGACTGCTCTAGCTTCACGAGTGCTCTCTCTTCCTGCCGACAGAATACGCTGCAGGAAATTCCAGACTTCATAGCGTGTGGCTAAGTAACTCTGAGAAACGGTTTAAGGTTAATGTTTTTCTAATAAAGGATGGTAGCTTGGACACTTAGAATTTCTTATTATGAGTTCTACAGCATCAGAAAATTAAAGTCTAATTATTAAGCAGTGGGTGGCATATCTGCTTGTTAAAATACAAAGTGTGGGCTGTGACCATGGTCCCGAGCCAAGAGTCTGCCACACAGACTTCCCACGTGGCTGCGGGGCGCTGCTTTTTGGCACGCCGTGATATAGGAGAGTCTTTTTTTTTTTTTTTTAAATGACACCTTATAAAAAGAGAAAAACACATCAGTGCCAAAACAACCAATTTATTTTATTTTAATATATATTTAAAGACCATCAAGAATGCAGTATACTTTATTATTGAGAAAAATAGGTGAGTTCAAGATGGCCCGGCCCTGATAGGTTAGTGCGTATACGGACACTTGTTTCATTAGTTACAGCCCAAGACCATCTGAGGACTTCATGTGCACAACTGCAAACCAAAGGCTAGGTGGCCGCAGAAGGCACGTGAGTCTTTTGCATGTGGGGAGATGAGACAGGAAGAGAGGATTGCATAGAGGACGCAGTTTTTAAATTTAGTTCTTAAAGAGTGAGTAGGATTTTTGACAGGCAGATCAGGAACTAGATGAGCAAAAATCAGTCTAAAAGATGTGAACATATGTGGATAATTTATCGAATTAGGAATCAGTGATGTTTAAGAATCTCAATTCTAGAACTGTGTTTTCAGGGTTATGTAAGTCCAGCTGGTGCTCTAGACACTTATTTCTCATTTCCTTTTTAGACAGGCCCTCACTGTGTAGCCCAGCCTGGCCTTGAACTCAATACGTATCCTAGTTGGGCCTTGAACTCAGTAACCTCCTGCCTCAACCTCCTAAATGCTGGAATTACAGGAGTATGCCATCATGCCCAGCTATTCCAGAAACTTTATAAAAAGTCCTCATTAGCTGGCATAATAAAACTTTGTATATACTAATGATATTTTATGTCGGAGTCAAATATTGACATATCTGTACTCATTTTTATATTGCAAAAATATTAGGTTAGACAATCATAGCCTTTGAGTTTATTTCCATAACACAGTTTTGTTGGCACTTGGGCACACACAGCCATTCATCTGAATTGTCTCTGGCTGCGCTGGTGCTAAAATGGCAGAGCTGAGGCACCAGGTGAGACACCGTCTGCTTGTGAAGTGACAAAGATACTTAGGGGGCAAAATTTAAGACCACTTCCTCCTCCAGAGCGCTTGCATAGCTCTAGGGGTAAGAGCTTCCTCACATTTTCACATGCTCACTTGTTTGTCTTACTCTAATTTTCACCCTGATTACTATCTGGCTCTTTAAAACCAAGCTCGTCCAATACATGTGTCTTAGTTACGTTTGCTTTTGTTGCTGAGACAAAATACTTAACACTTAAAGCTAAAGGCATAAAGGTTTTTTTGGCTCCCAGTTTGTAGAAGTTCCAGCCCGTAACGGGCTGACTCTGAGGCCAGGTAGCCTGGCAGAGGGGCATCACAGAGCAGCAGGGGCAGCAGGAGACAAGCAGCAGGAGCAGAGGGAGCAGCACAGGCTATGGCATCAGCCCTCTTTCCGTTCCTTGTATTCCAGCGAGGGTACCTGCCCCTAGGGTGGTAGCACTCACACTGAGGGTGGAGTCCCTTAATCTCAGGATAACATACCCTAGACCCAGTCGCCTCCAGAGAGCCCCACTGATGACCCATGAGCCTTTGGGCACACCTCTAGATATAGGACATAAGGACTTATAAGAAAAATCCTATAGCCCATTATATTTTTAAATTGTATATTAGTTGTCTTGGAGATGACATAGTCTCATTTTCTGATAAACAAAAAGAATAGAAGGTGGTATATTATGAATAGCAATAATTTACAATAGTGTATGACTAAGTGAAAATCATGGTCTACAGTTCTACAAAACATCTTTGGTACTTGGATTATTCATTGATTCCACCATGGGTGAATCAAATAAGATTCATTTTCTGGTGTCTTTTCCTTCTTGTTTACCCATGTGCTATAATTATCTTTTTCCTATGTGGTTATTATAAGCCTCAAGTTTTAAGGGCAGATTTTTTTTTTTTTTGAGACAGGGTCTTGCTTTGTAGTTCAGGCTGGCCCTGAGCTCACTATGTAGCCCAGGCAAGCCTCAAACTCAGCAATCCTCCTGCCTCTGCCTCCCGAGTGCTGGGATTACAGGCATGAGCCACCACGCCTGGCAAGGACAGATTTTTTTTTTATATTTTATGCCTTGGCTAGTGCTTGAAAGTATTCTTTTTTTTTTTTTTTTTTT
>PVIC010010673.1:0-42921 GCA_004025085.1 Thryonomys swinderianus
TACTGTTTTTCTTTGTTTAGACCATTTCGAGCATCAAAACGTTGTCTGAGACACATTACCATAAATGCTGTCACCCTCTGTGCACATAACCTGCTTCTTTCAAAAAATGTAATTATTCCCACTCTCCATGCTTTTAGCTGAAGATTAACTTGTAGCAATTTAAAAGGTCAAAGCCAAGATCAAACTGTGTGTGTTTTAATCTCCCAAGACATGTAAATTGGCCCAAAACTTCAAAAACAACAAGCCCTGAGGGGAGACTATGTGTTCGTGAAAAGTTTCCCATGACATACGAACTGGTCTTTGGAGAACCAGCCTGGCTTCCAAGTGGCAGATGTAACCTCGGATGGAGAATTTGCCCTAGTGCCACATTGCTAGGCCCTATTGGGAAGGAGCAAGCAAACAGAATAAAAATATCAAAGGCTCCCAGACACTCTATGGCTGAAATGAAGATTGTCTCAAGCGTGGTGGTCATGATGATTTACTCAGCCCCATGTTTAAAATGAATGCCTTGGTTTGTTGGTATTGATTGTACTTATTTTTGCTGACAGAAACTGTATCTCTTGACTCCATCTCTGAGTAGGGGGTCTGGGCTCAGAGACATAAATTCCACCAAAGGGCATCATAAACTGTCCTGAAAAATGAGCCCCACTTGCACAGAAACAAAACGCATTCCTTTCCACATGGTTGTTCTTCAACAAGAAATAATGAAGGAAAACAGTGCTGAAATGTGCTGTGCAATTCTTAATGGCATTTTAATAGTTTAAATGAGGAGCAAAAGGCCTCTCGGCATGCGGTTTTGCATAAACATTGCCCTTTCACAATATTAATTGGGGCAGGGAGAGATGTCAGATGGCAGGCCTCAGTTCAGCTCACAGAGCCAGGCAGCCAAGGGCCACAGGATCCCTCAGCCCCTCAGAAGTAGCAGCCAGGCCTGGAATGGCAGAGTCAAATGAACCCTCTCAGCACCCCACCACCATTACGAAAGGACTTACTGTACTGAGCAACAGCTTGAGGCCTGGACACGCAACAGCTCGATCCATGTAGCACTCAGCAGGGAAGAAGGTCAACAATAAGTAAGAAGCAAATGACTTCACTTGCCCCTGCAACTTTTCTGACTTCTATAAGAAGGCTTCTATATCAAAATAATGAGATCAGTAAAGGCACTGTGTGGATTTTCCAATTTGAGGAGGCACCTGAGACCACAGCGCGACAGTGACAGAGCCACAGGCTCATTTCTTGCAGACAGAGCCAGTAACTCTGCCGACCGTTTGGTGCAGCCATGGCAGATTTGTTCTAAAGCACGTTCTCCATTCCTTCCAACCCCGAGGACACACTTGTGACCAGAACAGACGAGGTCTCTGTTCTCAGAGGCTCCCATCTAGCTCCAGTTTTCAAGTAAATGAACTAACCAGTTAAATATTGGACAGTAAGTGAAATGAAGACAATAAAAATGAGGAGTGGGAAACAATCCCTGCGTGATCAGAGACCCTCTCAGTGATGGGAGGGCTAAATGGCTAGACGGGGGCGGCCTTGCAAGGAACTCTGGGCAGAGGATACTGAGGAGACTCAGTGCAGTGTCCCCTTCCCTGCAACACCACGCAGGCCCTAGCAGGTCACATTGTGTCCTAACAGCACTTCTTGAATAGACAGGACCTAGCTCTACAGAGGAGGGGCGTGAACATGTTTCTCATGCAGGAAATGGCACCTTATTCAAGAAGCGCATGTAGTGCTGAGAATTATGTAGGTGCAGAGTCCCAAGAAAGCAGAAAAAGATAAATTCTGTCTCCTAGGTTCAAGGTCTGGTCTACAGACTCCCCTTCTGACATCCTCCAGACATTTATCAGCTATAACAACACAGAGGATCCAGGGGATAGGGGTGAAGAGTTCAGAGGTGTTTGACAAACATCAGCGTGTTGGGTTTTTAATAAATGCTGAGTGAGGCCTCACATACCCTGTTGCCCTATAGACAACCTATGAAGTTTACTGGAGCTGACTGTTGGTTTGAGCAACAACAGCCTAAGGAAAATGAGTCTGCACGCGTCAGGATGATGGAAGTTGACTTCCTCGATTTAGTTGACTTCAGAGCAGAAACGTTCCCAACTGGCTTCCAAATGGTATCATGTTATGTACGGGGAGAACAAAGCAGAAGACTTGAAGAAATCTTTTTCAAACACAATTCTAAGGGCGACTTACTGGTAAGAAGCACACTTATATTGAAATAGTCACTCAAAGAACACAGGAAGTAAAAGACATATCTGGGCACCAGTCCCAACCCTGCTGGAGATGTCCTTCTCTTTGGAAGAAGCCATTGTAAGGTACAAATTCCTTTCAGATGTATTTCTGAGCAGTACTTTTGAAGCAACTCAAGGATGAGCATTTAAGGAACTACGATCTTTTGAGGAATTGGCTCTAACCAACAGCAACCCCGAAATATATTTTATGAGACTATATAGAATTCAACCGCTTTCTTGAAATTTTGTATTCTTTCTTTTTCAACTATTATTTGTCATCAACTGCATCAAACCACAATGTAGAAAAGTCTTCGGCTTTCTCAATAAGAAGAATTAGATGTTTTGATTTATATGGCTGCTCTAACTGCATTACCCTTGTGGGAAATTGTTGGCTAAATCAACATGATTGAATTGTGTTCCAAGGGTTTCTCACTGCAGTCCTGTTTGATCTATAAGACAGGTTTTGATAAGGAATCCATAGAAAATGAAATAGAGATATCCTTCACCCAAACAGAACAGATTAGCTTTTGCACTGGAAGATTTGGCCTTGACATTCACAAATTGTCTGATGACTATGAATATCACCCTGTAACCTTTCTGGGGCTCCACAATATCAGGTATGCTGAGATTTGACATGATTCAACCATCTGGCCCAATGTATTACCAAGTGAGAAATTGCATTTTTGACTACAGCAAGATACACAAAAACTCAATTATTTGTTTGAACAATGAAATATATACTCAATCAGTATTGAATGATATCACTGCACCAGCCAATCTGAATTTTGCTCCACTAAATTGGCCAGAAGCTTGACCAAATGTGGTGAGTTAATCAGTTAGTAAATTATTAGTCAACTGTCCATCACTATACAAGTACCTGAGATATTCAACCTATAAAAAGAAAAGTTTTATTTTGACCCATAGTTGTAGAGATTTGAGTTCAAGATCAGTCGGCCCTGTTGCTTTGGGCCTGTGGCAAGTACCACATCAGGGTGGGGCACATAGGCCAGAGTTACGCTGTTCACCACCTGTAAACAGGAAGTAAAAGAAAAAAGATCAGAGTCACATGACCCCCTTCAAGGGCACACTTCTAGTGACCTAAAGATCTCCCAGTAGATCCCACCTCTTAACGTTTTAACCACTACCCAGTACTGACAAGCTAACACATAGCCCTTTGAGAGACATTCCTGGTGCAAACTGCAGCAAGAAGGAATTGAGTATAGATAATCTATTCACATAAAAACATACAAGGATATGATCAAAATTGGATTATTTGTAATCTATTCTCTTTTTAGCTATAACAATGGTAAATGTTGGTGCTCATGGACAAATTGCCAGAACAGTAAATATTAAATAAAAATAAATATATACAGGGCCAGAGATTTAGCTCAGTGTTTCTGGCACCTGTCTAGCAAGCCCAAGGTCCCGAGTTTGATTCCCAGTAACCACATAACAGCAATACTGGGCTTGGTGACTCACGCCCACCAGCAGTTAGTACCACATACCACAGTGCCAGGCATGGTGGCTCAAGCCTGTAATCCCAGCACTCAGGAGACAGAGGCAGGAGGACTGCTGAGTTTGAGGCTTGCCTGTGCTACACAGTGAGCTCAGGGCCAGCCTGAACTACAAAGCAAGACCCTGTCTCAATAAATAAATAAATACACTGACACTCTTTAACTGCTAGAACCATAGCTTCTATTCTGAAGCCTCTCAAGCCATAAAAACAGATTGATAATAACTAAGTAACTGAAGAGGAAAGAATGAAAAGTGGCAACCCAGCAAAGAATAACTAAACTGAGACCAAAACTTGATCTGGTTGAATAACCAGATGCAGTCCCTAGGTCGTACTTTCTAAGTGCTAGTCTCTCATTAAAAATAGGTGTTCTTGGGCTGGAGAGTTAGCTCAGTGGTTCTGGTGCCTGCCTCATAAGCGCAAGGTCCTGAATTCAATCCCCCGTAACCATATACAATGCTGGGCGTGGAAACTCACCCCACCAGCAATCAATACCACATACCACAGTGCTGGGCGTGGTACACGCCTGTAATCCCAGCACTCGGGAGGCAGAGACAGGAGGACTGCAGAGTTTGAGGCTTGCCTGGGCTACATAGTGAGCTCAGAGCCAGCCTGCACTACAAAGCAAGAACCTGTCTCAAAAAAAAAAAAAAAATAGGTGTTCTTGGGGCCAGAGATTTAGCTCAGTGGTTCCAGTGCCTGTCTCACAAGCACAAGGTCCTGAGTTCAATCCTGGTAACCACATACCATGCTGGGCATTGTGACTCACACCCACCAGCCATCAATACCACATACCATAGTGCCAGGCGTGGTGGCTCACACCTGTAATCCCAGCACTCGGGAGGCAGAAACAGGAGGAGTGTTGAGTTCGAGGCTTGTCTGGGCTACATAGTGAGCTCAGGGCCAGCCTGAACTACAAAGTGAGACCCTGTCTCAATCAATCAATCAATAAAAATAGGTGCTCTTGAAGAAATGACTGAAAATTACACAACAGGGAAAGGAAAGTAAAAGAAGAGCCTATACCATCTTACAAGGCCAAAAAGTAAAACAATAAGAAAAAAATAAAAATCTTCCAAATGAGATGGGGAGATATGAAAATTACATAGGATCCAATTGGGCAAATCTGGGGCAGTTTCAGCAATAAAATAACAACTGAAATAGTTAATAGCTCACAGAATAAAGTAAAATCCATTAATCCATACAGATACAAATAATTAGATGAATAAGAAAGAAAAAAGTTCTTACAATAGAATCTTGTGCAGATTTTTAATTCATAACTTAATAAATTTCCAATGAAGAAATCTTTCATGCAACTTTGAACAAGTCCTTAGAGTTTCTATCACATTACGAAACAAACCAATCTCACTGTCTCCTGACACTTTCACTGAGAAAGACACAGCATTGCTTCTGAGATGTGTAATCATCACAAGGTGTTGCCTTAACCTAATCAAGGTAACTACCACAAAAGAACTGGAGGACACTCTTCAAACTATGCAAGTCATGAAAGACAGACTAAGAAGTAAACTGTCACAGGAAACTACAAAGACATAACATCTAATTGTGTCATGCTAGAATGGATCCTGAACCAGAGAATGAACAGTAAAGAAATAATTAGGGAAATGTGAATAAGGTCTGTATATTACACAGTAACATTATACCAATGTTAACATTCTTATTTTATAATTTGTACTGTGGTTATATGAGATATTAATATTGAGGAACTTGGATAAAGGATATTGATAATTCCTTATGCTATTCTTGCAATATTTTGTAAGGTTGAAATTATTTCAGATTGAAGTGTTATGAAATAAAGAAAATGTTTCTAATGGTTCTAGCAGGGGGACAGCAAATCAAAGTAGGAAAATGAAACCAGCTTTGTAGAGACCAGACTGTGATCTTTTCAGAAAGCTGAGAAGTCGTGCTGGGAAGATGTAACGAGCAAGGGGCAAGAGTAGACCCCGCCCTTGCAAATCATCTCTCAACCTTTACCTGTACCTTGGCCACACCTGTTTATACCTGCAGGTTCTTTAAGCCTCACATGCTTCTAATTGCTCTCAAAACAGAGACCAAACTTTTTAATAGCTTTGGACAAGTTAATCTCTTCAATATTCATTTGTAAAATTAGGACCATAGCAGACAGTCACAAGTTTACATAAAATAACATATAAAGTATTTTTTTTTGCTGGGCATGGTGGCTCACGCCTGTAATCTCAGCACTCAGGAGGCAGAGGCAGGAGGATTGCTGTGAGTGGGTTCGAGCCTTGCCTGGGCTACATAGTGAGCTCAGGGCCACTCTGAACTACAAAGCAAGAGACTCTGTCTCAGAAAAAAAAATGTCTGGCACAGAGAGAGCTCCCAGTAAGTGTTGGTCACTCTCATTATCATTGTTTTGTGTGCAAACCCCCACTGACTGCCTCACCATGCTCCACTTCTGAGAGAGAGTGTGCTGTGCCCAGTGCAGTCACCACCGTCACCCCAGAACTGTACACGGTGCCTCCCCAAGAAGGCTCTCGGTGACCATGCCTCTCAAATGGGAGATATAGCTGGCCCCACCTGACCTCTTGAATAATTCAGAAAACAGACCAAGCTGCTGTAACGGGATCCAAATTGCCCATAACCAAAACAAGGCAAGTACTTATTTTCCTCTCATATCACGCTCTGAGCAGGAGCAGGCTTCAACTGTGCAAAATAGCCAGGACTAGGACTATCTCTTCTCCTTAGGTGGGACCATTCTCAGAAGTCTCCTGACCTCAGGCAGATTCCAGACAGCAGGAAAAGGCCGGGAAGAAGGCCACACCCTTGGAGGACATAGCCACGAGGGCGTACATGCCACCTCTGTTTTCTACACCCTGACCAGAACTAGACAGGTCACATCCAGCAACCACTGAGGAGGCTGCAAAATGTAGTCTTTATTCCAGGAAACCGTGTAACTTGCCAAAATGTGGAGGTTCCATCCCTCTAGATGAAAGGGAGAATGCCACCCATCAGAAGCCAGAGCAGTCCTACCAATCTCCCTAGACCAGGGCTCAGATTCTGCAGACTCCTCCCAGGCCTTCACCCCTGCTGCTCTGTCTTCTTGCTGCCTAACCTGGCCTCAGCTCCAGCACTTTGCAGAATCCCTCTTTCGCCTTTCATCTCGCAGAGGAGATGTTGCTTTCTGACCATTCCCACCACCATCCAGTAGATGTAGCTCCTTCTCTCTCCCTGGGAGTCTTCCTCCTTCCATCTGCTTGTCCTGCACTAGGATTTGTCCCACTCTCTGAACTGTTTATTTAGTCTGCCCATGATAGTACAGATTCCAAGAGGAGAGAGAATGTGTCCTTCCCCGGAACATTACAGCTCCCTAAATGCTTGCTGAGTGACTAAATTTATACTTTCAAAAACCTCTCTTCAAAGGTTTTATCCATATTACTGTTGCTTTGCCCAAAGGGAAATAGTTTTGCCATAGATATGGCCACCCCAACCGAGATCCAGGTGGTTTGTAGAGAAGGTATCAGTGAAATCAGACCCCTTGCTTGGGAACAAAAGAATTCCAGATGCTGTGAGCCCTGTAGGATGCTCTTCCTGCTTCTGGCTTCCACTTAGGCCCAGCTTAGCTGCAGGGCAACAGGAGAGCCATCAACAACCCCTCTGCCCTCAAGGAAATCAGCTGAACACAGAGGGGCCTGGACTGGGGTGGCTTGCATTCACCTCCCCACCACTGAGTCAGTGCGGTGACACCCAGATTCAACCGGCTGAAGTCACAGCACAGATGGCTTATGAACATAAAAAGCCTGTTTCATGTTAAAAAGCCTTTGAATTTTTTTTCCAGATTAATTTTTCCTTTGGTGCCCTGTGAGCTGTAGGCAAAACTGCGTAAGCCAAGGAGAAAGAACATTTCAACCAAAACACTAAATTTCCCTGCTTAATGCCATTTCCTTTAGTTCCAAATCAAAGTCTTAAATATATGTGTGTGGACTCAGGGTTTGTTTTTGTTGATTTGATGAAGGAGAGCAAAGGGTATATTTTTGGCCGCTTCGCTCATCCAAACTTCCACACAGGGACACAGAGCACACTATAGGGCCTGATGGGAGAATAAAGAAAAGTCACAGTTTTCTCAGGATGATCTATTAAAGGAAAGCTAATCCTAAACCTAATCCTAACCCTCTTATTGGGTATACAGGTCCTGTCTTACCCTCTTTTCCTTCCTTAAGCCATTTTCATCCCTTCCAAAACAAAGTTGTAAACATAAGTTTGTGGATTGAGGATTTACTCTCGTTTGTTGGAGGAAAGGAGTTCTTCCAATATTAGAACATCAAACCTTCCAAGTATTGAACTATCCCAGGAGTTTCATCTAACTTAATTTTTTTGTGGCAACTACATAAAATCAATTACAAAAGACAGGCCAGAGTGATCCTTTGCTGCTAAACAGTGTCTTGTTTTTAGAGACCACTACCTTCCTTGGAAAAAGAAATCAGAGATAGAGGGTTTTTTTCTCTTAGTATGCAGGGAAAGTTAAGTGGCACTCAAGGGTTCTTTCCTAAAGAAGTTAACAAGACTGTAGATCATTCTGGCCCTTGGCCCACACTAGTGTGCGAGGTCCCAGCTGATAACACCATTATTACTTGCAGTGTGCTGACTCCTTCTCACTTACTGCTGTCTCCACAAGCCAGTGGCTGGTGCGTCCTTTCCGGATGACGGATAGCCAGACCTGTGCTCTGCAGCTGTCTCCTCTGTCAGTGAGCAAAGCGCTGCTATGTGGAACAGTCCTAGATGTCACCCAAAACACAATTTCCTTAGCCTTACTTTTAAGTTCACAATATTGTGGAAGGTGCCAGGCTTAGAGGGGACTTTTTTTTCATCCCACCCAGAACATCACAGGATGTGCTCATAATGCCTTGAGAGTCCAACCTCTACAATGCAAAATCCATGTGTAACTGAGTTTTAAATGTACATCTTTATTGACAAGCAAAAGTGGTCCATGGTTCTACTTATGATTAAGAAAACAAATCAATAAGTCTCCTCTGGTCAGTGCACATCATGTGATTCTAAATCAGACCAAAATGGAAATAATTACTTTCCCCACACTCCCAAAAGTAGCTCTGGTCATTAGATGTATTCAAGTCCTATTTAGCCCTACATGCCTTCAGAGCTCTGGTATGCTAAAATGTTATTTGTCTGAGAGAGTTTCCTTAAAAGTACATGTTTGTGTGTGCATGTGTGTGCGTGTGTGTGTGTGTGTAGATACAACATGTAGATAAGATCTACTTCATGCTCTGTTGACCTTTCCCCCCAGTCTGAGGCCTGCCTTCAGCCTCCATGCTGAGAGCCAGCGAACAGCGCATTCTTGCCCAGGAAGCGCTTCTCCAGCCCGCCCTCCACAGAATATGTTCCCCAGTGCATGCTGTTTAGTTTGCAGTGACATTGTTCTCTGCCATTTATTGGACTCATGAACCATGCTGCCTGTCAAAAACTGTATAAATGAAAGCACTTAACCGGCCACAAAGAAACAAAAAAAAAAAAAAGTACTACAATGGCTATTAAAATGCAAGTTAGCGCAACTGAAATATTTCCATCTGAGTGGTGAGGGGACAATTCATAACAACACAAAACTCATGGAAGTCCTCTGATATGGGGACAAAGGACATCAGAACATTTCTGCAACCCAGAGAACAGACTCACACCCTCTAGACTGGAGGCTGGAAGAGTGGATAACCAGACACCTGAGGTTATGTCAGGTGGCCTGGAAAGTCTAGAAGAGCAACTGCCAGTGGAAAAGCCAGGGCTCCATTTCTATAGGGACAATGCTCAGTTAGCACTGTCCCCACTTGCAGGAGGCTGGATGGAAACACAGGACTTCACTATACTCTTCTACTCCTAACCTGAAGTCAGCTAACATGTTACAAAAATTCTTAAGTTAGGGCTGGAGATTTAGCTCAGTGGTTCCAGTGCCTGCCTCGCAAGCGCAAGGCCCTGAGTTAGATCCCAGTAACCACATACAATGCGTGGAGACTCATGCCCACCAGCAATCAATACCACATACCACAGTGCTGGGCGTGGTGGCTCACGCCTGTAATCCCAGCACTCGGGAGGCAGAGACAGGAGGATTGCTGAGTGCCAGGCTTTGCCTGGGCTACATAGTGAGCTCAGGGCTAGCCTGAACTACAAAGCGAGACCCTGTCTCAAAAAAAAAAAAAAAAAAGAAATTCTTAAGTCACATTCTTTCTGCCCTGCATTATTCAAGATCATTGCCCAAACCATTTATGTCACATGTGTATACATATAATAATATGCATATATGGCCCTTCCATGAGACCCTGTCTTTATACAATCATTGAAAATTCATGTGCTAGGCTTGCCTGGGCTATATAGTGAGTTCAGGGGCAGTCTGAACTACAAAGTGAGACCCTGTCTCAAAAAAAAAATTCATGTGCTACACTTAGGCATAAAATTCTTAGAGTAGGTATATATAAGCACTGAATGGGATAAGCAGAAATGAAGAAAAAAAAAGAATAAGACCTAGACTGTCATTTACACAAACATGTAATCTTAGGTAATCTGACAAATCAAACTTTCTCATCACTATAAACCAACTCCAAACTGAGAATATGAGTTATTTTTCTACTTATACAATTCTGTTTGCCTGTAGCCCTTCTAATAATACATGCTGAAAAGGATTCAAATACTGGAGTCAGCCACATGGCTAACATGCTGCAGGATGACAGCCGAGAATTCACTTTAATGTGTAGTATTCCCAAGACTATGACAGAATTCAGGTTCCAATTAGCCTTCTCCAGGCTCCTAAGACCAAAAAGAAGCTATAGTGGGTTGTTAGCATATTCATAAGTAATCGAGCATTCTGTCCTTTGAGAGGCAACCAGTACCTGGTGTCAGGGAGGGATTTAGCCATCGATGGTGAAGTTGTGGGTGTCTTTCACCTATCACTATGTGGACCAGACCACACTGCAGAGGCCACACTGGCTTCCAGAGTTCCTCCATTTATGCATTTATGGAACCCTGTGGGCAAGATGCCACAGATAGGATTTTGAAATGCAACCAGAATTACTGAACAGAGGTAACGATCTTTGTGCCAGCACAGCCTCTCCAGGTTAGACGTTTGCAAAACAAAATCACCTATAGATCTGTACAGCCGTTATTTCTAAGGGCACATAAGTACCTGAGGATGTGATTAAAATCCAGATTTTGACCTAGAGGAGGATCACTGCTGCTGACCAGAGGACCTCACTTTAAGGACCAACCTGGAACATGAGACCATTCTGTGCACAATTAAATAAACATGGTTTGGAGGCATCCCAGGTACCAGACACTGAGCCTTGTGCTAGAGGACCTGCTTTGGAGGAGCCTGCTGTGTAATAGGAGAAACACCTTGCAGTACAGTGGGTAAATTTGTATGTGGGTCCTCATGTCTTTTTGTCTTAATAAGTATGCCTGTCTATCCTAGAAGTCTCCACAAAAATCTCTACTGGTTCTAACTGGGTCATGTGCTCAGTCCTTAGCCAATCCCTGTGGCCCTGACGAAGAATCCCAGCATGGCAGACTAGGGCACCCCAGAACCACCACACCGAGACAACAGGAGAGACAGGGTCCCAATGAGTCTGTCACTCCAGAAGTATTTCACTCACTACCTTCTACACAGGGGGTACAAAGTGAAAAGCGTGGTCTAATCACGCCCAAGATAGACTATGGTTAAGTTAGAATGGAGACCAGAATGACACACAACAGATAATTTGCAGTTATTACAAAAGACTGTGCAGCCAAGTGCTAGTTTGCATTCAGAGCCGGCAGACCCTGGTGTGATCTGGGATGGCAGCTTCCGCAGAATGGCCTAACAGGTGCAGTAGGGAGCTGGCTGGAGCACTGAGACAGCAAGAGCTGTAGGAGAGGCCATGGTCATCTTCAGAACTGAGGACAACAGCAAGCCTTGAGTGTACAGATCAATGACAATTCTCTACCATGACTCCTTTTGCCATCACCCATGACTTCCGTGGCCACCGGGGACTGGCTTTTGACAACCTGAACTTTTGGTTTCTTGTCTTCACCTCCAATTCAACATAGACACCTTAGCCCTCGACCAGTAATAACATCACCACCTCACAAGTGTAGGGTCCAGGAATTTCTTACTCTACATTCTACATTCTACATTCTCTCCTGCCAGAATTCTCAACCTCTGTGTGGGTATGTGTGGGGGTGTGTGGGTGTGTGTGTGTGTGTGTGCATATATACCTACAAGGTGTAACTGAAACACACAACGAATGTTTAAACTTTTTAAATTTACTACAGTACAAGACACATTGCCATGAATCCCTCTAGAAATATTTTCCCTTGTTCCAGACACACTTGTCCCCCTTGCCCCACTGCTCTGGCCACTGTCTGAGGCATTTCTGGATCCTCTTGAGTGTGGCTTTAGTTGCACGGTTGTGGCTGCCTTGGTGTCCTGAATCAGTTCAAAACATTCTGACTTTGGGGAAGAACCAGAGTCCACGGTGTCAGGTCTGGTGAATAAGACAGAGGAAGACACGCTATAATGTTTTACAAACCTTAGCAGCAGCATTCAACCATATTTTTTATCACACCTCATAAAGACACAAAAGAGAACTTCCAGAGCTGCTTCAGAAAGTGGCAAGAATGATGAAACGAGTGTGTGTTAACGTGAGGAGGAGCATTTTAAGAGGGATTAATAACAGTTTATCTTTTACTGCAATGAGCTTTTCACCATGTACTTTTGATCACTCCTTGTACATGTGCATGTGTGTACATGTATGTGTTTTATATATATGTTGATCTCCTAAGGGTTCTAGTCCAATATCCCGCCTACTTTTCTACTAGCCACCATCCAACTATCCAAATTCTGCACACCTAATTTAAAGCAGCATGATAGACTAGAGAAAATTAAGCAAACTCTAAATTTTTTATAGCCACTAATGTACAAAACAGCACTAGTGATCATGATGATGACAATGTTGGTGATATCATTTATTAACATTTATTGAGGGTAATTATGAAGCAGCCTTATTTTTGTTTCTGAGTCAGTAAGTATATAATTTTCTTTAGTTTAATTTAGGTCATTATTTCTCAAAGGAACCACAGTAACACTTGGAGCAAGATAATTCTTCATTACAAGGACTGGTTGTAACATGGAAGAACCTTCACCGTTACTGTTTCTAGCCCATTAAATATCCGCACTATTCTCAGGCAATGTCGAGAAGACAGAAATCCCTAAGGCCCCGACATTCACCAGGTTAACTTCAGAAATGGTTCCAGACCCGGCTGAGAATCACGGCTCACTGGTGGTTATGTGATCATTCTCTACCTACAGGACATTTATTGGTTTAAGACCACCTGGCATCCACTTCCCCTAGTTTTGATACCTACAGCACGGTTTCCTCGCGGGAAATAACTTCCCCACAATGTACACAAACCAGGGGGACAGTCCACCCAGATGTCCTGCTAATGTGCCAAGGAACAGACATCGGGCCCACCTCAACCAATCCAGCTCTC
This sequence comes from Thryonomys swinderianus, assembly GCA_004025085.1. NCBI lineage: Eukaryota > Metazoa > Chordata > Mammalia > Rodentia > Thryonomyidae > Thryonomys > Thryonomys swinderianus. The sequence continues at coordinate 13,243 of PVIC010010673.1, forward strand.
TCTTCTAGACCCTCTAAATGTGTGGAACAAGAGAGAGACAGACAAACAGAGACAAAAACAGAGAGACAGAGACCAAGAAAGAGGAAAGAAAGAGCAGGGGAAAAGGAATGCAGAGGGAGAGACAGAATGTGGAGAAAGGAAGAGAGATAGGGAGAGGGCCAGAGGTTTAGCTCAATGGCACCGCACCTAGCTTGCAAGCACAGGGCCCAAATCCCATCCCTGGTACCACAAGAGAGAATGAGATGGGGAGAGAGACAGAGACAGAGAGAGACAGAGAGGAAGAGAGTGAGGGAGGAGAAAGAAGTAAGGAGACAGAGGCAAAAGGAGGAGAGGAAGAGAGATAGGGAGAAGGAGAGGGAGAGAGAGAGAGAGAGAGAGAGAGAGAGAGAGACAGCCCGTCCTTCAGGGGCTCTCAGACTGAGTATATCTCATCTTCCCAGCAGATTTCCTTGAGTTAGTGTCACAGCCAGAGAGGCCGGACTGCACTCTCAGCCCACCCCTCAGTGCTCACCACCATCCCAAGCTCAGGTCATCTAATGCTGGCTCAGAAGACCCAGAGGCACCCGAGCGGCTCTCCTGCTCCCCGGGCAGTCCACAAAGACACTGATAAATGCCAGTGGTAGAAATCAAGGAAATAAAACATTCAGGTGGAAAGTATGTCAGAGAGCCCCTGACTGCCAATTAGAAGCTGTAATTTCAAGTTTGTGCTTTTCGTCTAATAGTGAAGGGGACTCAGAATACATGCTTCAGCCTTTCAGCTTCTCAGGTTCCACCCATGAACGACAGCTGACACCCCGGCTCTTATAATGTACTAACATTTCCCGACTTTGTTCCACTCATCTGCCCACCTGTGCAGCTTTTTGAGTTATGAGCCACGTAGGTGAGCTTCACTGACACCATCTTGCGCTTTAAAACTTAAATAAGAATTGCCTTGACTCTCATCTCACAGTCAGGGAGAAATTCACCTCTTTCCCAAACACAGACTGGGGTAAAGAAACACTGTACTTCATAGATTAAGTCTAGCTCAGAGTTCCAGCTTCCAGCGGGTCTGTTGCTCTTAGGTTTCCCCACCTTTGGAAAGGGTCATCAACTGAGTGGCTTCAGGGTGGAGATACAGCTCAGTGGTTCCGGCACCTGCCTAGCAGGTGCAAGTTCCCTGGTTTGTTCCCCGGTAACCACATACAGCATTTCTGGACATGATGACTCATGCCCACCAGCAATCAGCACCACACACCACAATGCCCAAAGTGATGGCTCACGCCTGTCATCCCAGCACTCCGGAGGCAGAGGCAGGAAGATTAGAAAGAGAGAGGGAGAGAGGGAGAGAGGGAGGGAGGAAGGGAGGGAGGGGGAAGGAGGGAGGAAGGAAGGAAGGAAGGAAGGAAGGAAGGAAGGAAGGAAGGAAGGAAGGAAGGAAGGAAGGAAGGAAGGAAGGAAGGAAGGAAGGGTAGTACCTTCAATGCGCAGAATCCACCCTCACAAGGTGAGGTACACAGAAGCATCACCAGGGCTTCTGTGCAGCAAGTGTGCTTGAGCGCCACATACTCTAGCACAATTGTACCACTTTGCTACACTCCCACAGAGTGAGGCTGAACAGCTTCTCTTCCTGCCCCACCATTCTCTCTTCCAGGAAGCATCCCCCAAAAGGCTCACCTTGTGGGCTCCAGCATCCTATCATGTTGGTTGTCCTCTCTCTCTCTCTCTCTCTCTATTTTTTTTCTTTTTGTCAATCCACAAATTTCTTGTTTAGGTTTTTTCCTAGAACAACTCCCCTCCCCCACCAAAATGAAATATTGCACTATTTTGCTAAATAAAAGTCAACCTAAGAAGAATTTTGACCTCCAGCACCTAAATTAACAATTTCTTTTTGTCACACAAAAACATTTCTAAAGACACTAACACCTGTTCACTGGCTGAAGACATAATGCAACAGGCATTCAGGATGCAACTCTCAGAACGCATTTGGCTGGAGCATAAAAGGTTTGCTACTTCATTCGTAAGCCTTAAATGGAAACGGAGCGATCTCTGATGTACCAAGCCAAAGAAGAAAATCATTTGCTACTCACTAGCTGCCCTTGGGAAAATCAGCCATCAAAACATGTATTTCCTTCTGTAAAGTGGGCACCATCACCATCCCTACTCCCCAGGACCACTGTGACACTCTGGGGGAATCATAAAACGTTCCGCAGTCACCCACCGGCACATCATCACCTCCTGCTATGTAGGGGCACTGGAAAGTGAAATGGAAATGGCGATAGAAAGTTATAAAGAGCACTGCACAGGAAGTCACTTGAGAAATGTGAAATTACAAATGAAAAACTATGTGCCATGAAGACTTAGCCTAAATAATGGGAACCCATATTCTTGGGGTCCCCATATTGAGGACCCATATTCTTGGGAGAATACTAGCCTTACTGGCAAGTAGGCTGGTTAAATAACAGGGCTAAAAACCATAGCCAAGAATGTCATTATCTCAGAAAGCAGACGTGTTCTCATTTATATTTTTCTTTTTAGAAGTAATAATGTAATACCATCTTTCATGGAAAAATACAATCGGAGAACATGAAATATTTTCATTTCTCCCAAGAGCTAGTTCAGTCCTAGAGAGACTGAGAATTTGCCAGAGTAACTGGGACATCTGAAAATGGAGATGTAATATTTAGACCTGGATATTGTTTCTTGAAAATTTTCCAGTCCCTGAAAAAGCTTAAAAGATGATCAGACTCCAGTGACCTCTACATCTCAGAAACAAATACACAACCTCAGCCTAACTTTTCTCACTCAGGCCTTGAAACATTGCATAAATTTTGTTTGACTCTAACTGACTTGTTACTTTTTTTTTAGAGGAGACAAGTGCTGGGATTGAACTCAAGGCTTCATGTGTGCCAAGCACATATTCTACCACTTTGCTACACCCCCAGCCTCTGCTTCTTAACTTGGGGGGGGCACATTTGTTTATTTCTCTGTTTCAAACATTAACGTGGGAAGATTATTTTTGAAATGTTCCACAGGCACTCTTTCATACTCCTTTTCATCCATATTAATTTGTCTTGCTTTTTCTGCTTCTTTCTGACACCTACATGAAGTATAAGACACAGTGAAATATAGCAGTCCTAACTCTGAAGTCTACTTGACAAAGTCTCTGTCCCCCAATCTCTTCTGTTCTGGCTTCCTGGGCTACATCTTTCGTTTACCACTCACGTACTAGGTCTGTTGCAAGTTGTCACTTTGATATTGGGAGACACATATACACACAAATAAGATCCGCCCTTGCCTCCTGGATCATCTAGAAGAGGAAAGTGGGCCTGTAAATAATTCATTCCAACCGTAATGACACACTGATAGACCAACGCACGTGACGGTGAAAGAGACTAATGGAACAGAAAGACATCTCTGTGTCTTGCAGTGGAGCTGATGCATAAATGCTTCAGAAAGATCCAAGACCTTAAACAGTGAGTAGGAATTTGCAAAGAAGAGATAGCAGGAAGATAAGTGGAGGGTAGAGACACCATTACCAGAGGAAAACTGGAACACATCAAACCTATAGTCAAAAAAAAATAATCTCGCTGGGCGTGGTGGCTCTCTCCACGCCTGTAATCCCAGCACTCAGGAGGCAGAGGCAGGAGGATTGCTGAGTTCGAGGCTTGCCTGGGCTACACAGTGAGCTCAGGGCCAGCTTGAACTACAAAGCGAGACCCTGTCTCAAAAAAAAAATCTCAGCCAACTATACATAACATAGTAACGAAGCGCACCAGTCGGCCTCATGTATCTTGCACCTTCCTTTATTCCTTCAGTTTATCGAGTTTTGACCTTTTGCTTTGCTGTGCATGTACTTCTGTTACCCAATAAGCAAATACAGGGAGACCTCCCCAGAAAAATGTCTCATAAAGAAAGGAATACATTCGCAGAACTTGCCAGCATCTGCATGTACAGCACAAGGAGATCACATTCTCTATCCTCCTGCAAGACATTTGACCTATTCTTCTAGAAAGGATCCCAGAAACAACAAATAATTATCTCAGTCTTCTGCTGGATCATCCTGATTGTTCTCAAGACCCATCCATAATGGAAAGAGGATTGTCAGTCATTGACTGTGTTTACCAAAGATTATTTGTCATGTGTCATTGCCTTAGAATTTCATCATTAACATGTGCCTGTTCGTCTTTCCCTTCATTATAGCTACACACAATAATTCACACTTTTGGACCCATTTTCCATTTGCACCATTCTTTACCGCCTCATGTAGCTGGACATTTCATTCTCTGCATGTGGAGAAGGACCAGCCATGGGGGAGTACAGTCTGCCCAGGTGAGCAAGGCTCCGTGCTCAGAAAGACTCCATGCTTGTTGGAATTCTCTGTATCTTGAAAGGCTTAACAATTTTTTAAACAAGGAACACTGCATTTTTATTTTATGCTGAACCTAACAACCATGTAGTAGGTCTTCTACAGAAAACTAACTACTGCGGGGCGAATTCCTATCTAACACATCCATACACCTGAGACAGGAGTCACTGCAAATGGGTTCTGAGTATAGCTCTTAGTTTCAGCAACTATTTGAGCCATTGTTTATCCAGCAGGGTGAGTATCACACACCCTAAAGTTCAAGCGATGAAGAAACACTTTTGACATTTCATAATAGGTACTGATTTTGATCAAAAGTTTAACTTTTGCCTTAACTACCCTTTAACATCTTATTACCATATACACAGATGGGATCCTGTATCTTCAAGTTTCTAAACAATACCACCTCCCAAATCTGGTTCATAAAGTTTTCTGTATTATAAACTAATGTGTTATGCAAAATTTAATTTAGTTTAATTAGATTAAGGGGACACAGAATTGCATCAGATGTAATAAAAGTAAAGCCTTGGAATTCCTGTTATTAAATACATGTTACCTGACCAGTTCAGTGGGTTGTACACAAACTGCAAAAAGCCCACAGGACAGAGAGTACTTCGACAAATTATTTTCTTAGCCATGACATATTTGAAAGGACTCTCCATAAAGTGAGTGACAAAAAGGGTCTGTAAACTGTGCATTTATCTCAGGACATTCCATCATGCACCTCAAGCCATTCCTCAAATTGCAAATGTCATTTTCTTCCTACCCACACCAGACCTTGACACCGAACTGTCACAGACTCTGATATAATAATTGGCCACTCACTCTCCAGAGGCGTGAGGTGAAAGGGGTGTACCACACACCTGGTAGTGGGGATTAAAACACTCTTGAGCCGATGGGGCTGACTCCAGGTAGAGCTCTCATCCGGTGTGTGTGAGCTCCTAGGTTTGAGCCCCAGTGATGGGGTGAAAACTCTCATCAAGACAATGATAAGGAGTTCAACTATGGTATGGGTGTGTGTGTGTGTGTGTGTGTGTGTGTGTCAGGAACTTAACTGAGGAAAACAGTCAAGTGACATCACATCCTTCCGTGCCACAACTGCCAGTGCAACACCTCTTATTTCCCTCTGCTCTCTCTCAAGCCATCTCCAGACTGAGATCCTCATTTCATTGCTCAGTGCCCAGGAAGTATTAATTATCAGCTTCACTCAAATTCATATCCATTTCAAACCAGTGGCACAAGCCAGCCACAACCATACTGTGTACAACAAAAATCTTGCACGGCACTGGCCGCTCTCAGGTGAGGGGAGCATGGGAACAGGTAGCTCTTGTCCTGGTCAGCACCCACGAAAGGCTGGCCCTCCCGAAGGTAAGCGTGGCTAAGTCCGAGTCAACCCTGGGCCACAGCTCTTCCTTGCGCACATTCACAGCACTGGAAACAATAACCTTCTGCAAAATGAACGTCATAGCCCTCACTTAAGTACTCGGGAAGCATTGGTTCAGCAGGTATGTTTTGACCTCTGCCCCTTATACTGTTCAAGTGATTGGGGAAACAAATATTAAACATTTAATTCCTTATCCTGAAACTTTTACCTCTCCACATTCATACATGTTGTATTTTTGCTTCTAATTCATAACTGAAACATACTGATTTATGCTCGGTCACCCTGGAAGTTATGGGGGGTACTTGAGATTGAACCCAGGGCCACACCCCTCCCTCACTTTTTTGTAAAACAGATCCTTGATAAATCCCTAAATTCCCCAGGCTGGGCTTGAATTTGCAATCTGCCTGCTTCAGTTTCTCAGAGTGCTGGGAGTTCAGGTTTACACCACCATGACTGGACACTGAAAAATCTTTAAAATGTTTCATTCTAATCTAAAATTTTTCATTCACTGCATCTAAATATGGCCTGGTTCCTCAACCAATTTTACTGTATGGCCTGATGATTTTTCACGGGGGTACCCATCCTTCCACTCTTTCCTTCCAAGCATTTTCAAAATATGATAGTCACATATTTCATTCGCTTACTTAATAAATATTTGTCAACTACTCACTGTGCAGTAGACACTGAATGGTACTGATTGGCTCCAGTTCCAGCCTGCAAGGTAGCCAGGGGTCAGTCTGAATGAGGCCTTTGAGCAGCTCAGAGCTTCCTGAAACCCAAGCACCCAGCCTGTGCCTCCCCCTTGTTCCAAACTCAGATGTGTTGACTAAATGCACTGCGCAGGCTTTATTTTCCATGTCGAGCTTTGTAATTAACACAGACATTCCACAGGCACCAGGATGGAAGTCAGGCATGCTATCATATGAGCAGAACTTAAAAATAAAAGTCACTCTGATAACCTGCTCCGGAGAGTACTGCTCCCTGCTGATGGGCATGCTGTGAGACTGGGAAATGTGAAAGGATCACTTTCCTAAGTGCTGCCTCTGAAATAGCCACGGGCTCGGTTGCAATTTGTTGTGACACAGGTCTGCCTGCACCAGGGGTGACAGGAGCTTGTTAATGCCAAAAATGCTTCTCTCCTTCTGAAACCTGCGGAAGCTGAATGTCATGGATACAACTATCTTGCCCTCCACTGGGTAGAACGCCTGTCTCACTTTCCTCGAATGCAGCTAGGTACAAATTTCCAGGAGCCACAATTCACCTTTTCAAATTACAGAGCCCAGAAGTGGCAGAGTGGAGAAAAAGCAGCTGCTACAAAACAAGGGAATTACGGATGGAAACCCTGTGCAATCAGAGCAGGGAGAGCTGCCGGGGCGGCTTACATTTCAGCGAGTAGAGAGGCTCTGAATGCTCTGCAGGCTGCTACGGCTCTGTATCACATCTCGCTTTTCTAAACACAAGATTCAAAAAAAAAAAAAAAACCGTACGTCTACTTTAACAATCCAAGTCCTCCTATGTACCAGGAGGAAAACTAATCCAACCGCTCAAGAACTAGGCCTGAATTTCACAGAGGCTAATAAGAGCTCAATCTAACGTCATACGAAATCTGTTTTTAAATGATTATTTTATTCAGAATGGTTGCTTTTTAATGACGCTGTCTCAGTTTCCTGCTAAACCTTCTTTATCTATAACCATCCAACATTAATATTCATTTTGTTCATTTAATTTTAAAGTATCCTTAAATTAAAGCTCTTAGAAATATTCTATTGCTGAAGATAATTCAGCACAGATACAACCACAAAAACATCACAGCAAATGTATCAATTTGTTATAGCTGCAATGTAGCTTAATGAACACAATACTAGAAACCATTTTAGTAAATCAGGAAACAACAATTCTAGAACATGTTATAAAATTTACTGCTGAATTTGTCTTTTTTTAAAAAAAATCTATGCACTCCTTCATCTTGGAATTCTTATGAGTAGAATTAGATCTCATATCATAACAATTATACCTAAGAACCACTTTATATTAAAGTATTTCCCACATACATGTTACTTTTCAATATTGTTTTCCTAAAGTTCTCAGTATTTAACCCATACATGTTGGTTTATGGTATAACAAAGTTTATGATTATGGTTCATCTTAATTATAGTAAAATAAAGCCATGTTGATGTCGAATTTGTTCTATATTTAATTCAATACACAATTGTAGTGTCTTTGGCTCCTACTGGGGCTTCAGAATTGACAGTGAGACATTCTGCAGAGCGCTCCAATGCAATATGGGCGCAGACCCAGCGATAACAACCACTGCAGGAAAACTCGCTTTCTCCCTGAAAAATGCTCAATTTCAGAATCCCACACACTAATCCATTTTTACTTCATCTTTCCCATAATCCATCTTCATATCTAAAAGAAGCTCTTGGCTGAAGCCTTACTGTGTCTGCACCATGTTATTTTCTTTGCAAATTTACTTTTAGGAAATATGATAAAGAAAGCAATATATCCCGAGGGCATCCCAAGTAAACCATTACAAATTCATATTCTTTTGCATTAATTTGAATAGAAAGTGAAGATGAGGAAAAGTCTGTTAAGTGCTGCTGATTCTCAGATAACTTTTCCCTGCCTTCCTGTCTCCCTACTAGGTCACCCTGTAAGACTCTCCAGATACTTCCATCACTTCCTTTAACCAAGAGGCCGCTAGCATCACCAACAACACGTTCACACTAATTTTTAAGGCTTGTATTCTAATCATCAGAACTTACAAAAAATTACATACTTTAAAAAAAGAAAGCAGCCTCAGGACAAAAACATCACCCTCTGCTTCAAGATTCCCTGCATTCACACAACACAGTAGTAATCAAAGCCGAATGTCTTCAAACCAAGGGCTCGCATCTGCTTCTGAGCCTCTAAGTCAGCGGGAGAGGAGTGTTCTTCTCCTTCTACTAACTTGCTGGGTTTTGCCTACACAATTTGCAGTTTTGTTCCATCCCCAGGCCCCTGGCAGACTTGAAATTTTCACGTGAGAAGACAATGCCTAGTTTATAATCAAGAAGCCCAAAGCTTCTCCTGACTCAGCTGTCCTTGAGGACAGTGGAACCCCTGATTCTCTCTAGACTACAGCAAGCAAGTAACAAAGAAATTCCCAAGTAATGGAAGCAAGTATTAAAAAAAAAAAAAGAATATTATTTATTACCATCTTTATTAATACTCACATGTAACCTTTCTTTTTTTACACAAAAGCCTACTTTAGAAGGCTGCCTCCTTGATTTATCATGCCCAGTAGGGCTGTATGTTCCTGGATCGTTTTCCCTTTGTCCACCCCAACCCACCCCCACATTCAAATTACTCTTACATGTTCACAGATACCACGAAAATTTTGTAAACAAGATTTGGGTTACTGGAACTTGATTTCATCCACATTCCACTTCAAAATGAAGGCAGGTGTGGGAGAAGGTAAGAACTGGAGAAACTGGGAAGGGAGAAGCGGCAGGAGTTGGAAGAGAAGGGCAACTGGTTAGAGCTTTCAAGTCTTGCCTTTTCTGAGGGTGTGTGTGTGTGTGTGTGTGTGTGTGTGTGTGTGTGTGTATTTGTGTGTGATCCTTGAAATTCGCTGACTTGAAACATGGACAGTAAGTGCCTGTGTGGTTATTTATATTATATATCTATAATAGAATATGTGGGCTTCTCAGGTGGGGTCTGGGCTGTGTTTTGTGTGGGCAGAGTGCGCACGGCACCAGATCTCCCTGGAAGCCCTCAGAGCCGGGGCTTCCGAAGCAGGGTCTTGCTGAGATCTCTGACCTCCTCGGGGCTGTTCACACGCTCGTAGCCCAGCACAGCCATGGGCTGATAGCAAAACTCCTCCACCTGTTTGATCTGTTGGAAGGTGAGTGCGGCCCGCCAGGCGTTGGCGGCCTGCGTGGCATTGCGTGCCGACACCACGAAAGGCTTGGAGGAAGAGCCTGAGCCACTGGTCATGTTCAGGGCAAACTGCTCCATTTCGGGGCTCACCAGCAGCCCCACAAAGTCATACACCCTCCGTAGCGTCTTAACAGGGTCTCCCACCAGGTCCTCGTACCGCACCACCAGGTAGTGGCCCTGCAGCCAGTCAGGGGGCTGCAAGGCCGTCTGCAGTGTCTTGGCCATGCTGTTGCATATGACCTCCATAGCGCCAAGCGCGTGGTAGTCTGCCGGGCCGCCCATGCCCTCCTTCTTGGCGATCAGCTTGTGCCCAGCGGCCTCCAGGAAGGGCATGCGATGGGCTCGTGGGTCTCGGCTGCGCACCACCTGTAGGCTCTCACGGATGAGGCCGTGGCGCGAGCGGATGCGTGAGCTGGCGACCGCACGGGGATCGCGCACTAGGTGGATGACTTTAAGGTCCAGGGCTGGGTCTCGGAGAAGCGGCGCCAACACGGCCACGTCAAACACGCGCACGCCCTTGATGACCAGAGTGTGGTACTTGCGGCACTCCTCCTCGAAGCGGGCCAGGCGCTGAGGCGGGCACTTCTTGCACACCCTATCGTCCACCAGCCCGACGACTTCCTTGCGGTAGGCGGGACAGAGGGGCGAGGAGCACACCACCTTATTGGTGGCGGCCCCGAAGATACCTAGCGTGGTGAGGTTGCGCCCCCCGCTGCCAGCCGGGCTATACAGCTGGAAAACGGAGAGATCGCAGCGGTAGAGAGCGCTCAGCATGTCCCGCGCCGCCCCCTGCAGGGAGACGGCGTCCCCCGGGTACAGTTTTTGCCACACGTGCCACACCGGCTCGTAGAGAAAGAACACCTCCGGGTTCTGGTTGAAGAGCTCCCCGAAGAAGGACGAGCCCGAGCGCCACGTGGTGAACACATAGACCAGCTGCCGCTTGTCCCCGCCGCCCCGGGTGCCCCGGGTACCCCGGGAGTCGTTCCCTGGCGAGGCCGCCGCCCCGACCACTCCCGCTGCGGCTGCGGGAGCTGACCCGACGGCGGACGCGACAGGAGCGCGGTACGGAGTGCGGGGGTCGGAACGCGCGTGAGCGCGCGGGGGCGCGGCAGGAGGCAGCCCCGGGCGTCCCCAGCCGCCCCCGGAGGCGACCGCCGCGGCGCCCAGCGGCCCTTCGGGGTTGCACTGCTGCAGCGGCTCCTTGTGCCACTTGTAGTCCAGGAGGTTGAGCATGGTGAGCACCAGCAGCAGCGCGTAGCCCGCGCACAGCACCAGCGCCTTCCTGCGGAACACCTTCATCCCGAGCGGGGACGCGGGCCAGCGGCGTCCCGGGCGCCGGGGCCACGGCGGGAGCAGGGCGCGCGGCGCGGCGGCGGGCACAGCCGGGAGCAGCCGGGGGAGCGCGCCCAGGGGCAGAGCTCGCCGCGGGCTGCGGCTCATCACAGGCACGGCCGGGGCGGGCCCCGCGGCGGAGGCGGCCCGGCGGCCCGGGAGGGAGACGCGGTGGGCCGGCTGCGGGAGCCGGCACTGGGGCCGCGGCTCCGAGGCGGGCGCGGCGGCAGGGGCGGCTGGTCTCCGGCGCCCAGAGCTGGCTCTCCCATGGCAGCGGCTCCGCGAGAGACCTGTGAGAGGAAGCGGAGTGAGTGGGTGCGCCCGGTCTTCCTCCCGGCCGCCTCCTCGCCTAAGTCATGCCCGTCCTGGAGCCTCCGGCCCCTCACTCACCTGGAGCCGCGGGTGCGCCGGGGCGGACCGGGATCACTGACCAGCGCGCTGTCCGGCTGTCACTCGTCCCTTGAGTCCTGCACTCTGCAGCCGGGATCCAAGAGCCTTCGAGGGGCCGCGAGAGCCGGCAGCCTTGGCCCTGGGCAGACTTTCCTGGCAGCGAGTGCCCTGAAGCCTCGGAAGGGAAACTTTCACCGGGCCCGGAGCCTGCTACGCGATCCACCCAGCCTCGCGTCCCGGTCCCGGCGACGTCTCCCGGCTCTCTCGGGACCGCAGTTTCTTCCTCGCGCCGGGAGGTGAAGCGGGCTCGGGAGAAGACGGGGCGGGGGCGCCTTACTCAGGACCCGGCTCTTGACAAAACAGATACAGCTCTGTCGCTCTTGGCCTCCGCACGGCGAATGCTCCCATCTCCCCGGGGGCGGCGCACGGAGCGCGGCGCGACCTCGCAGCGGCGGTGGCGGCGGCCGCCGCTCCTTCCATCACTAGGAGGATGCCCCGGCGGGCAGCCCAGACGAGCCCGCTGCGCCTTCGCCTCGGACCGGCCGGTAGGACCCTGAGCAGGCTAGACGAAGGAGCCCGGGTCCGCAGCGCTCCCCGCCCGCCAGCCCCGGCACCGATCGCCTTGGCCCAAGGGGCACGCAGCCAGAGGAAGCCCGGCCGCCGCCGCCGCGCGAAAGCGGCGCCCGCGAGGATGCTGCTACCCGACTCCCCCTACGCCGAGCGCCAGCAGCGCGCTCGGCCCGGCCTCTGCGCGGCCCCTGCCAGCCGGCGCCGGGTTGGTGCGCGCCCCTGTCTGTCGCCGCGGCTCCGCCCCTCCGCCGCTCTGCCCTCCTCCGCCGCGGGTCCCACGCCCGCCCTCCTCGCGCGCGGATCCCGCCGCCGCCTCCTGGGGGCTGTGGGAGCGCCCCGCTTTACGTGGGCGCCGCCGGGGCCGCCCCCCAGGTGTCGGGGCCAGGTCTCCGTGCTCACGGCACCGGGAGCGCGAACGCGGGAGTCACGGCCCCGGGGCTGCCAAGGCTGGGAATCTGCGTGACTGCCGGAGTTGGTCCCGCGTTCTGCTCGGAAGAGTTGCAGATAAAGTTTGGACAGAAACCCCCGGCAGCGGTACGCTGCTCAGCGGGGGCTCCTTCCTCCGGTCCGGGCTCGGGAGCAGCCCCTCCGGGAACGGAAGACGCACGGCTCTGGAGAGCCTCGGAGGAGCGCCGCTCTCGGGCTCCAGACACCCCGCTGGCCCTTTCAGCTGGTCAGTGGTTTCTGCCTCACAAAGGAAGTGATGAATCTTTCTGGCCCCGGGGTTTAAGAAAACCTTTCAACTTTCAGGAGATGCGCTGCGGGGAGGCTGCTGCGCCCTTACCAGACCCGAGTACAGGGCTGCCTCGTCTTTATTAGGCCACCAGCGAATACCTAATCTCACGCCTCGGAGTGCTGCGTCCACCGTGACTGGCGTCCTCCAGAATTGAGGTGACGGGGAGGAGACGACTCTGCTCTAGTTTACGCTCAAACCTTTAGCCGCTAGCTCGGCTTTTGGAGATGAGATCAAAGACCTTGACCTTCAAAGGAAACACTGCTGCTGCAAGTAGAAAGTCATTTCTTAGCTATTTGAGGACTTTTTGTCGAGGAGAGATTCCTAAACCACAGCCTCAACGTCAGCTGTGAAACGGGGACCAATACCATCTCCTAAGCAGAGCCGAAGGACGAGTGGATTCGAGCGCGCGCCGCGAGGTTAGACCCAGCCAGGCCTGGAGCTGAGAAGGCGCACTGCAGCGGGACCAGAAGCCCAGTGGCAGCCGGTGCAGTGAGCGCCTCGCGGGCGCGACCCGATGGACTCCTTACCGGCAAGTTTGACGGCGTTACTGCAAAATTACTGTTGTCCTACTTGAGCAGCCTCTGTCCGCCAGAGGACCCACCTAAATTTAGGATGATGCCGTGAGCGCCATTATTCTTCAGGGAGTTACAGAATCCTCCAAGTACAAGAACTCTTCGAAAGCGAGCTAAATCGTTGTCCTTGAGTTTTCCCCTAGGTTTTCTATGGCTTTAGTTTCAGAGTTAAAAAAAAAAAAAAAAAGTTCAAATAACATGATTTTGTTCCCTATTCCAGGAAAAAAAAATATCCTTATTATCACTAACAATCAGTCTCAACTAATCCCCCCACCCCGCCCCGCCTCGCGGTTCTGATACGGTACGGAGGAGGCCCCATCCGGGCTGGAGGGGAGAGGAAAGCTCCACTCTTATTTGTAGCTTTCTCTAGGAGCCGGCATCGCCCCGGAAGTCGGTCCGGACAGACGGAAGTGTTTATCCCGGTTACAGAGAGAGCTGGTAGACTTTGAAAGAGCGGCTTCCCGCTTTTCCTCTCTGGCCCCTATTTCCCCTCCAGTGCTCCTCGAATATCCTTTTTCCTTCCCCTCTTGTGCTGTTTCAGAAACATAAGTTCTGTTGTCATGTGAGAAGACAAAGAAAAGAGCGGGGGCTGAGAAGAAAAGAAAATTCAGTCTTAATATTTTAGCATGATTCCAAGAAAAATAATTTCTAATAGTTTTTGTTTTATGTCAGGCTTGATGATTACCTAGAAAGCGCTGAATTGCAGCTACTGAAGGTAAGAAGCCTTTTTGAAACAATTGTTTGCATACAAACAATTTTGTTGCAATTTTGTAACATTTTGCTGGAGCTGGCAAAATAGTAAATCCATTTGCCAGACGCCCCCACAGTGAGTGTTCAGCAGCGTGCTCAGCTGGCATAAATTTACAGGTTCTGTGTCTCCACCCTCTTCCTTGCTTGCAAATATTTTACCATTTGGCACAGTGTCATGATTAATTCTGAACTTTTGAGACAGCTAGTGACAGAGAAACTTGATAATGCCTTCCTTCCTGAATCTTGAAATTCCTTTCCTTTTAATCGACTTGCCTTGTTATTATAGTAATGACCCAGATGTAGAATAAGTCACGTCCTAATTTCATTTGCGGAAGAGCCGTCATGCCACAGGACTGTCCTTAATTTCAGCTCCCTTTGTCCTTCTCTGCAGTCAGCTGCTCTTCCTTTGCTGCCTGTTTTATGGAAACTGCTGTTGAGAATTTGCTGTGGCTTTTATTCATAGTACTGCAGATGGAACCCAGGGCCTTCACCCTGGACTACATCCGCAGCCAGTTTTATTTTTTATCTTGAGACAGGGTCTCGCAGAGTTGCCCCGGTTGAGCTCAAACTTGTGATCCTTCTGCCTCAGCCTCCCAGAGTCCTGGGATTATGGTGAGCACCAGCAGGCCCGACGCATTTGAACTGTGACCCTAATGTTCTGAAGTGAGGTCGCCCTCCTTGGCCCCCCAGAAGGTTGCAGAACTCTCCAAGACCCTTTTGCCAGAGTATAAATGGAGGAAAGATGTAAATTGACCTGGGCGCTTTCCAGCCAGCTTTGTCCTTGCTGTCTGTGTCGCTGGGGGCTTGCAAGATTTACCCTTGGGAAATATCTGTCCCTGAGCACCAGGATAGATTCATTCATTCCTTCATATTTAAACAAATATGAATTTTCAGTGAAATTTATATGCACAGAATCAAATTGAGACATCCTATCCTGATTAGTCAAGGGTAGCCCTTTGTATTTTATGTTTCAATATAATAAACCTAGTCAGGCGTGGTGACTCAAGCCTATATTCCCAGCACTTGGGAGGCAGAGACTGGAGGATTGCTGAGTTCAAGGCCTGCCTGGGCTACATAGTGAGCTCAGGGCCAGCCTGAACTACAAACTGAGACCCTGCCTCAAAAAATAAATAAATAACAATATTAATAAAAATAAACATATTAGCCCATCACATAGAACCTCCAGAGTTAACCACATTAGTTTAGAAATTCAGATGAAATTGTCATGTTTCAAGGGGAATATATATATATATATATATATTTTTTTTTTTTTTTGAGACAGGGTCTCGCTTTGTAGTTCAGGCTGGCTCTCAGCTCACTATGTAGCCCAGGCAAGCCTTGAACTCAGCAATCCTCCTGCCTCTGCCTCCCAAGTGCTGGGATTACAGGCATGAGCCACCATGCCCAGCAAGGGGAATATTTTTTTTTAATAAAACTTGCCTTAAAGCTCTCAAAAAGAAATAGCTGGACCAGCTCTGGAATTACTAAGGAACTGAAACAGCTACATCAGGTATTCCCATATGAAAAGCAACAGGCTCTGGCAGGTAGATTTAAAGAATTCAATCAACTTTCAATCTTTAAATAGCTTATATCTTCTATTTTAAACTCTTCCACAGAGTAGAAAAAGAATATTTTCCAACTCATCCAAAGGGGATATGAACTCAAAGGGGGTTTAAGAGAAGGAAATAGGTCCTATTTGCTGATGAATATATACATAAAATTCTTTTTCTTTTTTTTTTTTTTGTTTTTTTGTTTTTTTGAGACAGGGTCTCGCTTTGTAGTTCAGGCTGAGCTCACTATGTAGCCCAGGCAAGCCTCAAACTTAGCAGTCCTCCTGCATCTGCCGCCTGAGTGCTGGGATGACAGGGGTGAGCCACCACACCCAGCTAAAACTCTTAAAATATTGGCAAAACTACTAAGTGAAGGGGCTAGACAATGCACTACACCCAAGTTGTATGTCCCAGTTGTAAGTCCTCTTTAGAGGACTGAAGTCTTATTAAGCACGTACATGATTCCAAGTGCCACTGTGTGATGCAGGTGTGAAGCAAGGCTGGTTTCCATCCCTGTGGAATTTGCACTCTTGAGGGAGAGACATTGCACACACAGGCATTCCTTTAAAATAAGGCTTATTTTAGACACTGATGAGTGCTAGAAGAAAATACAGTAGATTGATGTAGCAGAGTGACCGAGAGCATCGACAGTCCCTTTAATTTAGAAAATGACCTGTGTAAAGCAGAGCTCACCCTGCAAAGAAAGTGGGAGGAGCCAGGGAAAACTGACAAGAATTTCTTGGAGATGATTCAGCAAGTGCAGAAGTCCTAAACAAGAGTGAGGTTGATGTGTTTAAGGAACAACAAGAGGCCCAGAAGGCCAGAGCCCAGCAAGTGAGGCCACGGTATCCTCCTGATGGAGGTGGGCCTGGTCACGATACCTATGAAGTTTCCTTAATATTCGTCTTTCAGGGCCAGAGATTTAGCTCAGTGGTTCCAGCCCCTGCTTAGCAAGGTCCTGAGTTTGATCACTGGTAACCACATACAACAGAGTGGGTGTGGTGGCTCACACCTGTCATCCCAGCACTTGGGAGACACAGGCAGGAGGATTGCTGAGCTCGAGGCTTGCCCGGGCTACATAGTGAGCTCAGGGCCAGTCTCAACTACAAAGCGAGACTCTGAAAAAAAAAAAAAATCAGGCTTTCAAATGTAGATTCTTAAGAAACACCAAAAAAAGCAGACACGGCTAATTTCCAAATGTGTCATTACGAGACTGCCTTTATTTGAGAACCACTCTCTCCTCTCTGCACCTCACCAAAAGTTGCTCGGCCTTTCTGCATCGCCTTTTGATCCAGCCCCACTGTCTATATTGTGTGTCTCATCCCTGCCTGGAGAGTCAGCAGCCTTGGAGTTGCTTTCTGCAGTTTCTTTCCTTCTAGGTACTAGAGGACAAGGCCCAGCCAGCAACCTGCACATGCTCCCCACCACAAGAGCCGCCAGCTCCTCTAGTCTCAGCCGTCACCCTGAAGTAAGCATCCTGCTTGGTTCTGCTGCCCCACATTCACCATCCTTTCCTTTGGTAAGTATCTGAAATGTGGTAGGACCTTCAGCCAAGGCACTCCTCCCACAGGATAGGCCCATGACCCAGGTTCTGCCAACTAGACATTCCCTCCATGGACGTTTCATTCATTCATCCCATATGTATTACACTTCGGTCATGTTCCAAGCAACCTAAATCTTCAGTAGACACCAAAAAATGAGAAACATTTGCTACCTTCTCATCCCAACAGTCGAGCCCTAGAGATGGACCCATTATCCTCTCAAAAGGGACCCTAGGGCTAGGGATTTAGCTCAAGTGGTACCGTGCCAACCATGGATGCACAAGGGCCCGAGTTCGATCCCTGTTACCACAAAAAAAAGGGGGACCCTCTCTCTCTTAAACCTATTGTTGTTCTGTAGATTATGTAAACTACCCACATCTACCATAAATTCCTTTCTTCTCCATCAAATTCCTCAGAGTCTGTTTCTGTTGCATACAACCAAAACTCCCCAATTAACAGAGTGGCTCACTGTCCAATTATAGACTCGATTTCCCTCAAGCTTTTGTTTGCGTGCCTGATTTCCATCTGCTCTTGCATCAGTGCTTTCTATGAGTTTCCACCTTTACATTCCACTCGCCAGCCAGCCATTCGTCCCAAGAAGCCACTCCAGCCTCCTGTGAGCAGCACTGGCCTCTTCAGTTCACCTTTCCTCCCTTTGTTTCTCGTGCCCTGTGGCCCCCAACTGCCAGGACTCCTGTCTCCAACTAGCAGCCTTTTGCAGGTGCAAACCACATCTCATGACCAGTGCCTCCTATCTGTCCCAATGACCTACTGGGGTTATTTATTATAGCCCTCTTCTAAGGGAGGGGAGGGGAGGGGAGGGGAGCAGGGAATTAGGACATGAGGTGGTTCACAAAGATAAAAACAAGAAAATATGGATCAAAAAGAAATCACCAAATCAAAATATGTGGTCCGTATAACATTTCATTCTGTGAGATCCTGGGCAACCTGGTAGAGGTCCAAAACCTTGGCTCCGAACTTCCTAAGACCTACAGTGGAGAAGGAAGATTGCTTAGAAGTTAACAGCTTTGCCTGACAGAGACCCAAGAACAATTTTCTTCAACAGTATGAGCTTCATTCATGTGATTTCTTTATGTACTGCTTTATTCCCAATATACATTGGAATACATATGGTATGTATGTATTCAAAAAATATTTATTGGCCTGGGGATCTAGCTCAGTGGCTCTAGCACCTGCCTAGCAAGCACAAGGCCCCGAGTTTGATCCTTGGTAACCACATACCACAATGCCAGGCATGGTGACTCACACCTACCAGCAATCAGTACAACACACCACAATACTGGCTGTGGTGGCTCACACCTGTAATCCCAGCACTCGAGAGGCAGAGGCAGGAGATATGCTGTGAGTTTCAGGCTACTCTGGGCTACATAGTGACCTCAGGATCACCCGGAACTACAAAATGAAACCCTATCTCAAAAAAAAAAAAAAACCTTATTGGCTGACTTTGTGGATCCTTATAAAAGAAATGTGTGGTATAAAAACTAGACTGTGTATTTAAATAATGTCTGCACAATAAAAACAATGATAGAATTGGGAAGGAAAGGGCTGGTTCTTTTTTATGAAAAAATAAAATTTCATACTCAAGAGAATAACAGTAGTTACTACATTGTGTTATTATCCTCAAACTAGTTATTCAGAGAACAAGACATAAACCAAAAAGATTCTTACAAAAATGTAACAGATAGCCGGGGTAGTGGCTCACGCCTGTAATCCCAGCACTCGGGAGGCAGAGGCAGGAGGATTGCTGAGTTCGAGGCTTGCCTGGGCTACATAGTGAGCTCAGGGCCAGCCTGAACTACAAAGCGAGACACTGTCTCATAAAAATAAAAAATAAAAAGTAACAGATAATAACATAAAACTTTTAGCAAACTAAGATAAACTAGAAAACTATACTGAGATACCATCTTACCCATGAAAGAATGGCTGTCATCAAAAAAACCTAACAAAAGCAAATGCTGGTGAGGATGTAAGGGAACAGGATCTACTGCATTGTTGGTGAGAGTAGAAACCAGTACAACCACCATGGACATCAGTGTAGAGAGGTTCCTCAAGAAATTGAAACTGGAGCCAGGGATTTAGCTCTGGTTCTGGCATCTGCCTGGCAAGCACAAGGTTCTGAGTTTGATCCCCAGTATTACACACCACAATGCCAGGTGTGGTGGCTCACGCCTGTAATCCCAACACTCAGAAGGCAGAGGCAGGAGGATTGCTGAGTTTGAGGCTTGCCTGGGCTACATAGTGAGCTCAAGGCCAGCCTGAACTACAAAGCCAGACCCTGTCTTAAAAAAAAAAAAAAAAAACCTGAAACTAGAGAAGTGGAACCCAGCTGGTTTTTATGAGCAACATCAATGCAATCTAACGGCATGATGTCAATCCTGAGTTAACTAACAATAGTTTCATATGGGCTACACCCACCACTGTGCGGGTCTGACCTGATGGCTCAGTGCACGGTGCTTTGCAAGGCTGTGTTTATATCACACCAAAGTGGTCGGGGACGACTAACTTCCATGAGAAGTCTTCTTGGGGAGAGTATCTTCTGGAAACAAGAGACCCCAGCTTCTGTCGTCTCCTCCCCCAACAGCATGACCCAGTCTCCCCACATCAGTAAAAGTTATGTCTTTTACTTATGTCCTGGCTACGAAGTAATTTGCATCCCATCCCATGCCTCCAGCCCACCCTATACCAGAGATCAGACTGAAGACCCTACACTTGCGATCCACGCAGTGACACGGTGCCCCTGAGCTAACTCTCCAACCCCTAGCAAGCAATTTTGAGGTACTTTGAAAGCCACTTGGTGTCCCTAGGACTCTCCTCAGCCTCTCCCAGATCGGGGGTCGGGAGCCCCCTCGCTGGGGTGCAGTTGGGGTTGCATGGCAGCTGCTCTGCCCACTGCCCTTCACCCTCACCTGGAATTTGCAGGAATTTCTCCTGAGAGCCAGCCTGTTCTCTCCGCGGGGACTGCCCTGCGTGTGGGTGCGTCACGGCCCCCCGCCCCACCTCCTCGGGCGGAGATGGCTCCCCCTGCCCTGTGGACTCGCCGTACTTCTTTCCTTTGGTCCCAGTTACTCGGGAAATAATGGCCCTGCTGTACTCTGAGCAGCACGAGATTTGAAAGCTCGGCAAAGCTCTGACCCTGAGGCCGTGGTCTGTGGTCCGAAATGCTTGAAAACTGAGCAACCAGTCGCCCAAACCCACAGTCACGTGGAAGCAGAGATAATGTCACCTTAGCAGAAGCTCAGCTTGGTTCCGCAGTAATACAGTTTTGTTTAAAACAAATGAAGGAACACCTAAGACAGCACCCTCGGGCCCTCAGCATCATCTCCATAGCAGGTGCTGCAGTACCCCACGAGAGGGTGTTAGTAGGAAAACCTTTCCTTTGTTGACAGAACGAATTAAGTTCCTTGAAATTTAGAAACAAGATGTACAGGCTCAGGTACAGAATTTGGAATCCTAGATTTAATTCCCTTACGAGTTTACTTGCCAGATCTATGTTTGTGGACAAAGTTTATGAGATAGTTTCAGCTTTACATCATTGCAACAAAGTATCCGATATAAACAGCTTAAAGGAGGAAAAGTCTGTCTTAACTCACAGTTTCACAGATTTCATCCAGTCAGCTGGCTGCACGGCTCTGGCCTGAGATACAGCAGAAACATCCTGGCAGAAGGATGTTGCGGAGCAAAACTGCTCTCCTCACGGCACCCGGCGGGCAGAGAGCTTGAGAGGATGGAAAGGAGGACCTTAAAGCTCGCTAGAAATGTGGACTTAAGGGTGGGTGGGGACATGGGTAAAAATGAGAACTGACTGTGTCGTATACTGGTACAAATTCCCCAATGCTATGTGTAATTGTGAGATGTATATAAATTGTGCCAATAAAGAATTCAATTTAAAAAAAGAAATGTAGACTTAAGCGAGGTGTGGTGGTACACGCCTGTAACCTCAGTACTTGGAAGGCTGAGGCAGGAGGATCATTACAAGCCAGCTGGACCTACATAGTGAGTTCAAGACTGTCTCTTTCTCTCTCCCTGTCTCTGTCTCTGTGTCTCTCTCTGTGTCTCTCTTTCTCTCTCTCTCTGTCTCTGTCTGTCTGTCTCTCTCTCTCTCTCTCTCTCACACACACACACACACACACACACTGGCAACCGAGAATCTACATATCTGCATGTTAACAAAATCCCAGCTGATGGTTTGGGAAGCTTGCTCTGAGCCACTTCAGGGCATAATGGTGAGTAAACACCAGTAATAAACAATTCAGATTCTCCGTGGATGGACTGCCCTTTCCCTCTGCTGTTTTCTGTTGTACAAGGTTAGCAGGTGGCCAGCAGAGGTTTCTAGTAGCTACCACCCGGGACAGTGCGCTTGTGAAATTACAAACGAGACACGTCTCTTGGACAGGCTTCCGTTTCAGGCTCAGCCAGGGTGCTGGACGGAGATGGCTGGATTTCAGAGCCACTTCCTCCCTCCGCGGGGTTCTGGTGCAGGACACAGTCTGCATAGCACTCAAAGGTCTGCGTGTGGAAATAGGCAAAACCGTGCCTACAAACCTCCAGAATTAATTCATCACTCTCAACTGCTATGTATACCAAGAACAGTGAAAATAACTTTTTCCTGCTTTACACAGAAAAAGAAATCGTGGCAGCATATAATTACAATAGCAACGTATTATGACATATGCCGTCTCTGGGCATGCCATGCTGTGCACTGCCACACATTCAAGACAGTGTGGTTTAGACTCTCTTAAGTTGCAGACAAAGTCTGTGTAGAGACTGAGTCTTCCGTAGGTGACCTCCACACGTAGGGGTTTAATCTTGATGACGTAATGGTGGGTGAAGTGGAATACACAATTTTCATACATGCATTGTTTGGACCTCACACAACAGAAAATCTGCAAGGAGAAAAGATTGGAAAAATAAAGTAGCACTTGACCCAGCCAGTTTCATTCTGCACGTTCTTAGCTCTACTGTTAGTCTTTTTCCCAATTTCATCTCCCATCGCGTCAGTGTTTAGATGATGCATCGTCACCCTGCCATAGATGTCTCTTTTTGGCCACATTACATGTAGTTCTCCTTACTTCAAGAGCAAACTTTCCGGCTCAAGCACACTTTGCGCTCCCTTCTTTCTAGAACGCAAAATGTTCTGTTGGTTTGGCAAACTGTGTCTTTCACTTTGCCTTGTTAGCTGTCATCATAGCTGTCTGTGTAATACTTCTTCATCAGTAGGATACCACTTATAATGCAAAAAGTCTCCGGCAAATCTTTGCCCTACTTAGAATTTTATGGAGACAATAAGCATTTTAATGCCACAGGTCAAATTCTCAGTCAGCAAATGTCTAGCTGACTTACGAAAACGTATTGTTTTCTTTACCTCCAGCCAGTGCCTCACTGGTCATTTATTTCAGGATCTAATGGACTCCATGAAGTTTCAGTACAATATCAAGAACTGAGAATTTGTGGCATTGAGGTATTTGTTTTGACTTTTATGTCAAGCACCTGGGTCCACCCAGATTTATTTCCCGGTTGTTATGTTAATGACGGATTTGTGATCATCACACCACCACCATTAGCCCTTCTTCTTTGCCCAGAGCATAGGAAATGCCTGGGCCTGCGGTTTCAGTTCATTACTTTCTACTCCTGGAGAACCATGTCCCACCAGTACCAGTGTGAACTCTGCATCCAGAACATGCAGATTTGAGCTACAAAGCTATTACACATCGTGCTTCTGAGTCTGACAGAATGGCCGCGCTGCCGTGTGAGAGCGGACATCAGACAGAGAGGGCCTCACCTGCCGGGGAAGGTTCTTCGCAGCTCACGCACAGGACGCTGCTCTGGGAAGCTCCTGGATCCCAGCTGGCTTAGTTCTCACCATCATGATGTGGACGCCACATCTTCATCTGCCGCCTTTTTATTGGCTTCACCAATAGAAATGACATTATCGCATCTCCATCTCTCCAGTGGGGCCCTTCTGCCTGGAGTGTCATCTTGGAGAGAAACCTGAGAGGCCTGTTGCCATTTGGTATGCTTTGGTCAATGTTATTGCTTCTGTAACCCAGTGGTTTGGTCAGCCGCGTTAGCCATCAGCTCGGGTGTTTATGGCTCTTATGAAACTCCCGTATCACTCAGGCAGACGATTGTTGACATACGTTCAGCCAAATATGTGCTCAATAGCTACAGATGTGCCACAGTTCACCCACTGTCCCGGCCTGAGTCAGCAATCTTTTCATCCTTTGAAATAACCCACATTGTAATCCCCTAAAAGAATATTATCCATCTGGTAGGTTAAGGCAAAGTGCTGAATAGGTACCATGTGCATTTCGGGCTCAGTGATTCTAGCTGTCAGTGGAAAGCAGATAATGTCATCTACTTGCACAAGTATGGTTTACTTTCAAAGCAATTTACAGATGCTAGTCCTTATAATCTCCCACCAGAGAAGGATGGAAATCTCAAGAAGACTGGAAATGTTATACTAATGTGCCCTATAAATATCTAAGTCCAGCACAATTTTAGCAGCCTTATTTCAGTGTCCTCCAAGGACCAGTGAATACTTAACTGTGCTAGGCTTATGCTGACTAGAGAGTGAAGAAATAAAAGCCTCCTCTCCGGCCTCCTTCCCACAAGCATTGTCTTCCCAGTGTCCTCCGCACTCCTGCTGCCCAGGTAGCTAATACACAGGTGAGGCTCCCGGGCAGCATGAGAATCAAACAAGTTGCTGACTCAGAGCTAGCGTTCAAAGGTGGTCCAGGGTGAAGAAAGCGGAAGCAGCACCTGTACTGCATGGCCATGCACTCCAAGGAGGGTGGACTCTGTGCTTGGGAGCTTCGTTCTGTCAGTGTGGGTCCTCCTGCTTCACAGGTCCCTCCAGGACCTTCTCAAAGTGAGGGCAGAATAGTTCCTGGGCTGCACTCGCTGAGTCTTCACTCCAAGTTGGGTCTTGGGAATTAATATGTTAGGAAAACCCTCTTTTTTTTCAGTTCTTTTGATATTCTAAGTATCAGTCCCTTACGGCTCTGTAAGCAGAGTAGGTGGCAGAGTCCTTTCCTCACCCCTGGGCTCTCTTCATTCTGTTGATTGTTTCCTTTGCTGCACAGCTTTTTAATGTAATAAAGCCTTGTTTGTTGATTCTTGTTCTTTCTTGTACTAGTAGCGTTCTGTTCAGAAAGTCCTTGCCTGCGCCTGTAGCTTCAGGTGTTTTCCCTTCCAGAAGTGTTACCTTCCCTCAATTTCAAGGTTTCTGTTTTTATGTCTAAGTCTTTTTTTTTTTTTTTCGCTTTTTTGAGACAGGGTCTCGCTTTGTAGTTCAGGCTGGCCCTGAGCTCACTATGGAGCCCAGGCAAGCCGCCGCAAACTCAGCAATCCTCTGGTCTCTGCCTCCCGAGTGCTGGGATTACAGGCGTGAGCCACCACGTCCGGCATTGTGGTATGCGGTGTTGATTGTTGGTGGGCGTGTCTCCACACCCAGCATTATATATGGTTACCAGGGATTGAACTCAGGACCTTGCGCTTGCGAGGCAGGCGCCGGAACCACTGAGCTAACCCTCTGGCCCTATGTCTAAGTCTTTGATCCATTTCAATTTTATTTTAGTACAGAGTAAGAAATATGGGCCTAATTTTATTCTTCTGAACATGAAATACCACTTACCATTTGTTAAAGGGATGATGTTTTCCCAGTTATGTTTGGGCCACTTTGTAAAAAATCAGATGCCTAAATTGGAGACTCAGAACCACATATCACAATGCTGGGGGTGGTGGCTCGTGCTTGTAATCCCAGCACTCAGCAGGCAGAGGCAGGAGGATTGCCACAAGTTCAAGGCCAGCCTGGGCTGCATAGTAAGTTCAGGGCCAGTCTGAACTACAAAGCGAGACCCTGTCTCAAAAAAAAAAGAAAATCATATGCATAAAGACATTTCTATGCCAGGTGTGGTGGCTCATGCCTTTAATCCCAGCACTTGAGAAGCAGAGGCAGGAGGATTGCTATGAGTTCCAGGCTTGCCTGGGCTAGATAGTGAGCTCAGAGTCAGCCTGAACTACAAAGGCAAGACCCTGTCTCAAAAAAAAAAAAAAGTTATATCCGTGTCTTTATTCCATTGGTCAATCTTTATTTTTCCACTAGTACCACACTGCTTTTGTTACTATGGTTTTGTAGTATAATATAAAGTTAAGAATTGTGATGCTTCCTGGTTTGCTCTTTTGGGTGAAGATTGCTTGGACTATTCTGGATATCTTCTGGCTCCATATAAATTTTAAAACTTTTATTCTAGATTTATTAATAATGTTGTTGGTATTAGAACAGGGATTATGTTCAATCTACATATCACTTCAATAATGTGGCCATTTAAAAAATATTAATTCTACCTGTCTAGGATGTCTTTCTATTGCCTGATGTCCTCTTTAATCTCTTCCTTCAGAGTTCTGTAGCTTTCCTTTATAAAGCTCTTTCCCTCAGTTGGTTAGATTGATTCAGTCCTAGGCATTTAATTTTTCTTGAAGATATCAAGAATGGAGTGATTTTCCTAATTTCTTTCTTGTTGGGTTCATTATTGGTGGACAGGGATGTTGTTGACTATTATATAGTGATTTTGTATCCTGCCACTGTGCTGAATTTGTGTACCAGTTCTAAATGTCTTCAGGTGAATCTTTTAGGGTCTTCTGTGTAAATGATCCATTATCTGCAAATAAGAATAATTCAACTTCTGCCATTACTATTCATATTCATTTTATTTCTTTCTTTTACCTGATTGCTCTGGATAAAGTTTCAAGTACTATATTCTTGTTCCCAGTTTTAGAGAAAATACTGTCTGTTTGTCCATATTTACTGTGATGTTGGCCTTGCGTTTGTCACATATGGCTTCTTTCCTTTTGTGTAAAGTCCTTCTATCTCTATTTTTGTCAAGATTTTTATCACAAAGAGGTGATAGAGGTACAAAAGCTTTTTTTTTCTGCATCTATAAAAGATGACCATCTAATTCTTATTGTTGATTCTATTTGTATGGTATCTAGAGTATACAAGGAACTCAAAAACAAAAATCAACCTCCCCAAATCCAGCCATTTAAAAATTATCAAATGAACTGAATAGATGATTCTCAAAAGGAATGCAAGTGGCCAATGAGTACATGAAAAACAAAAATCAGTCATCATCTTTAGCCATAAGGGAGATGCAAAGCACAACAGCTCTGAGACTCCCTCTTACTCCAGTCAGAATGGCTATCACTGAGAGCACAGAGGACCCTAATTGTTGGTAAGGAATATAAACCAGATCCCTCAAAAAACTAGAAGTTGACCTTCTGTTTGACTCAGCAATACCTCTTCTGAGTATATTCCCGAGAGTTAAGGATATCATACTACAGTGATACATACATGTCTACAGCAGCACAAATCATAATAAGCTCTGAAACAGCCTAGATGCTTGTCAACAGATAAATAGATAAGAAAATGTGGTGTATCTACATGATAGATGTTTGAACTAGTAAGTCATCTTACAGCACCAAGATATGGGTGCTTGATGCCTGGGCTTTCCTGAACTTCACTCATTTCTTTTATTCTTTTTTGCTATATTCCGTTACTACTTGTCCTGTTCTTTATTTTTTATTTTCTTTCATTGGACTCACTGTTCCAGCTCTAATCTGTGTTTAATCTGACAAAAACAAAAGGAAGTTGTTAAATTTTGTTTTGATTATGGCCTTAGGGGGCTTAGACTTGTCACTCACTTTGTTTTGTCTTGTTTTTAAAGGAAGTAGACATTGACTCTCTGATAATGTTAAAGACAACATGTCCTAGACTAAAACTGAAAATCATCTTCCATTCTTTTGAAAACTATCTCACATACCATCAGTATTAGGTTCTTATTCTTCAAGAAATACTGGCACATGCCTGTAACCCTGCAGTCTGGAAGGATGAGGCAGGAGGACTACAAATTGAAGCCCAGCCTGGGTAATTTAGTGATTTGATGAGATCTTATCTCAAATAAAAATATAAAAAGGCCAAAGATATAGCTCAATGCCACAACCTTGGGTTTAATCCTAATACCAAACAAACAAAACAAAACATAGGTACAGACGTATAGAGTTTCTCAAAGGACTGTATTTAATGGGAGATCCGATGATTCAAAGTAGACCTACCACCACATAAGAAACCATTCCAGGGCCGAAGGGTTAGCTCAGTGGTTCCAGCGCCTGCCTCACAAGTGTGAGGTCCTGAGTTCAATCCCCGGTAACCACATACAGTCCTGGGTGTGGAGCCTCACGCCCACCAACAATCAACACTGCATACCACAGTGCTGGGCGTGGTGGCTCACATCTAATCCCAGCACTCGGGAGGCAGAGACAGGAGGATTGCTGAGTTCGAAGCCTGCCCGGGCTACATAGTGAGCTCAGAGCCAGCCTGAACTACAAAGCGAGACCCTGTCTCAAAAAACAAAAAACAAAAAGAAACCATTCCAGGTGTTTCATAGTATTCTCATGTACATCTTTAAAACCACTTCAGGACTTAGCATGATTACTTTGCACATTAAGTTTACTACACAAATATTTGTTGTAGGAATGAATGAAGAAATGTGCAAACAGCCTGGCCGTATAATTGATTTTGCACCTTTTCTCAGTTTAACTGCTCCATTAACCTCTAGTGGTTCAATCAAGTGTCTTCCTAATACAATACAAATTCTACCCTATGGATTCCTTCTCCCGTGTGGTGTGTTCCAATTATAGGATTCAGCTAGACAGCACCTGATTTGCATGTGATGTGACTGCAGTCAGTTTAATCATTCGTAGAGATTGAGGTGGATTTTTTTTATTAAGCTTCCCATTTTTCAGACCAAATTATCCTTTTCGTTTATGCGAGGTCATGAACCACATAATTTATTAGAGTCACTCAGTAGTTCTTTAGTTTCACTGTAGAATTCTATGCCCGATACTAATCTGTCTATCACTAGTTTCTGTACCTCAGGGTTTGTGTTTACAGTTTAAAGCCTAAAGCAGTTGCACTCACTCTGAATCTCTGGCTCCAGCTCACTGAATAAATTCTCTGTGCTATTTTCTTACTAATTTAATGGCAAACAGTTGCCTTTCTGTATGTGCATTGCAAAAGATGCTTGCATATTATGAACACCCAAAGTCTAAGAACTGTTTTGATATCCTTGTGTAAATGAGCTACACATACAATTTGCTTTTGTTGTTAAGCTTTATAGTTCAGAGTGGACTTTCAAAAGTATGTACTTTGCTTTGACCTTGAGTGTATTTTCTGAATTCAGTGCCAAGTGGGATTAGTCTGTTAGAGTTGCTGTAACACGGCACTGTGAACTGGGGACCTAAACAACAGACATCCATTTCTCACCACTCAGAAGGTTGATAAATGTAAGAATAAGTGATCGCCCAATTTATTTCCTTTTTTTTTTTTTTTTTTTTTTTCCGAGAGGGTCTCACCTGCAGTTCAGGCTGGCCCTGAGCTCACTATGTACCCCAGGCAACCATGGAACTCACAGCAATCTTCCTGCCTCTGCCCCCCAAGTGCTGGGACTACAGGTGTGTGGCCACTATGCCTGCCACTGTGGTATGTGGTACTGACTGATGGTGAGTATGAGTCACCACACCTCGTACTGTTATATGTGGTTACCAGGGATCGAACTCAGGACTTCGTGCTTGCTAGGCAGGCACCAGAACCACTGAGCTAAATCTCCAGCCCCCCGTTTTTCCTTTTTGAAACAAGGTCTCACTATGTAGTTTAGGCTGGCCTTGAACTCCCCATGTAGCCCAGGCTGGCTTTGAACCTGCAGTAATCCTCCTGCCTAAACCTCCCAAGTGTGGGAATTATAGGCATGCCCACACCCAGCAAGCCAATTCATTTCCTGTTGAGAGTCTTCTTCCTGGATATCAAATGGCTACTTTCTCTCTGTCTTCATGTGATTAAGAGAAAGCCCTCTCTTTTCTAATGAAGCCCCGCTTTCCATCCTATGGGCCACACCTTCTCAGTCTCATCTAACTCCAGTTATGTCCCAAAGGCCCGTTTCTCTGAATATCACCAGACTGGAGGCTGTTGTTTAGTTCTGTTTTGTTTTTGAGACAAGGTCTTTTTATGTATCCCAGCCTGGCCTCAAACTCACAGTGATCCTCCTGCCTCAGTCTCCTAAACACCAGAATTACAAGTGTGTGCCACTATGCCTATGCTGGAGGTTAGTATTTCAACATAGGCATTTTAAGGGGACACAGTTCATTCCATAGCAAGTGTCACGTGTGCAATATTACAAGTGAGAAGATATTCTGCCTCCTCTCAGCCTTGGCATTTTCATTTACCCAACGGCCAAAGCCTAATGTAACTCATACATTCAACAAATGTTTTTTGAGGAGCTAATCATAAACCACAGTGCACATGTAATTCCTTTCCATTCCCAGTCTTCTTATAACCAGTTCCTAGAAGTGCACATTGGTGTCACCTTTCCAGAGGACTGTTTGCGGTGAAGGACAAAATTCTTACAGATGTTTGACTCAGAAGAGACTAACGCCCTCATCCACATCAACACACCAATGATTCTTTTGTGTGGCCAGCCAACAAGAGCCAAGAGAACCTCAAAAGAAAAATAATAGGGC
>PVIC010010674.1:0-42900 GCA_004025085.1 Thryonomys swinderianus
AACTCTTTCTAACTTCCGGCAAGGCTCGTAAATAATTCATCTGGTCATTTTCTGTGCCTCACTTTTTGTTATTCTCTTTTTAAAAATCTCCTACTTTAGAAAAGCATTAACTTCCTACATTGATCACCTAATTTCATCGTCTTTCTTCTGTTTTCTATCTTTCCTTAAACTGAGAGAGGACATTTCCTCTATTTTATTATAGTCTTTCAGATGAATGCTTCATCCTACTATCATTTAAAAATTTTTTTTTTTCTTTTTGAGACAGGGTCTCGCTTTGTAGTTCAGGCTGGCCCTGAGCTCACTAGGCAAGCCTTGAACTCAGCAATCCTCCTGTCTCTGCCTCCCGAGTGCTGGGATGACAGGCATAGCCACCACGCCCGGCACTGTGGTGTGTGGTATTGATTGCTGGTGGGCGTGAGTCTCCACACCCAGCATTGTATGTGGTTACCGGGGACCGAACTCAGGACCTTGCACTTGTGAGACAGGCGCCAGAACCACTGAGCTAAATCTCCGGCCCCATCCTACTATCGTTTTTGAAAACACACTTTTATATTCTCTTTTCTTGGCTGCAGTCTCTTCTTACTGGTTCAAGTTTACAGCAGCTTCCTTGTTTACTTAAAAACATTGATTATAAACATTTTCTTCTTCTGCTTTCTGAATTTGTTTCTCCCCTCATCATGTGTTTATTTGTGCGGAATCGTCCGTGCGATGCATCCCCCTCCAGGCTCTGGACTGTGTTCCTGTACACCCACAGGCAGTCGGGACTCAGGTCCTCAGCACTGTGTCTGTGCCTGGGCTTGGTTATCTCTGCTTCAGCGTGTGAAGTTGTGAGAGTGTGCCATTTTCTGTGAGACCCTGAAATGCTCCGCACCGGTGGGTCATTTTCTACCCAAAGGAAAGCTTTCGTGTCTCCTGTCTTATCTGGGAGACAGGAAGCTGGACGCTGCTGTTCTTAGCGTCAAGGGAGGAGCGACCAGGAGCATCCACCGTCCACCGTGTAGGGTTTTCACTTGGTCCCAGTGTGTCCAACACCTCAGCCCTCCGCTTCTTTGGAGCACACTCGGCAGAGGTTAAATCTCAGGTTTCGACGAGTCAAGGGCACACCGTATGGCCCGGCTTCTAGGGATGTTGGCGTGAAATATGTCCTAACCTGTGACGGCAAGGCACTGCCCACCCAGGAGCGAGACACAGTATTTCCAAGAACCCTAATGGACTCACCCGCCAGGGGGCGACAGTGTCCTGGGCGGGTCAGCGTTGGATTCTTGCAAGTTCTTCTAAGACATTGTGCTAGAAGGCCGACAGATTAACATCAGATACTGTTAGAAAATTCTAGACTCCACCATGGCACCCTGAGTTGCAGAAAACTTTCTTCAGAGTGATCCTAAATCCCTCATCATCCCCCTCAGTTCTTCATCCGAGATCTCCGTGGACCACTCATCTGTTTCCTGGGCCCCAAGAATGTCCCCACGTTTAGAGGTTCCCAGGCATCTCCCTCCTGCTCTGTCCTCAGAGGTCCCTTGTGGTAGCTGCGTTTTCCTAACAACCCATGCAACCCCCGCTCCGCCTCCACCTCACTACTTCCATCTTGGTGAGGCCAATGTTTTCTTTCTCTAGTCGCCATATTTACCAAATGCTTAAGTAAGGGCTTTGTCCCAGAAACAGGCTGGCTGGCCCTCTCTGCTTCAAGACAGGACAACACTCGGCCTGATCTCCTGCACCCCCCTTGATGGAGGTGTGTGTATAAATGCCTGGGCCCCCCATTCCTTGGGTATCTTCAAGGAGAGGGGTGAGTGAGGCCACTGCTCATCTCTCTTGCTGAAGCTTCCACCTTGGGCTGGTTCCGATCCAAACGGGCACCGTGTATGAGGCAGATCCGTGTCTGCCTGTCCTCTGGCTTCTCCTGCTGAAATACTCTTCAAGAAGGGACCATTTCAAATGACTGAGGAATAAGA
The DNA here is from genome assembly GCA_004025085.1 of Thryonomys swinderianus. Lineage (NCBI taxonomy): Eukaryota > Metazoa > Chordata > Mammalia > Rodentia > Thryonomyidae > Thryonomys > Thryonomys swinderianus. The sequence goes on from PVIC010010674.1 coordinate 1,953, forward strand.
GAGGAAAGCTGTTCCCTCCCTCTTTCCCCCTTCTCTCTCTCTCTCTCTCTCTCTCTCTCTCTCTCTCTCTCTCACACACACACACACACACACACACACACCTGTCTGCGGCAGTGAAAAGTTATACTAAATGCTTCCTCGTGGTTTCCCAGCTGCCACAAGGGTGTACAGGAAGACAGCTGAGCTCTGAAGCTACAAGAGTCCATGTCAAACGGCCTCATGGACGATTTAAAATGAACATGGAAGTGGGTCCAGGATGGGTCGCGAGTGCAGGTCCTCCAGGCTCTCGGATCCAGTCTTCCTCAAACATTGTATTCAAGTGGAATGGTCCGAAGCTTCAGCCAGACTCTTGCTTGGGTTTGTCTGAAAAACCCGAGGAAATGTTTGAAATGGAAGAACAGTTCAGACAGCGGAGGCAAGAGGTGTCGGAGAAACGGACTTGCGTTTGTACCCGGGCAGTGGGTGAGTCAGGACACTGCCTCCGCCCGAGTGTCTTTAAATAGCTCCGGGCTCTGATGCCAGACGTTTGATAGATGTCAGGTCTGTCGTCTTCCTTCAGAAGCATGCTCCTTGCTCTGCGGGATATGCATCTTAGTAATTTATTGTTCTGCACAGTTATTTTACGTTCTCTGTCTCATACTTCCGGTTATTCTGTTTTTAATCTAGCCCACACAGTATCCCATCTCCTGTGATAAAATCACAAGGACAGTGAGAAAACTGTGGGATTTAAAATCAGAGGACACAGGAGTCTTCCAGCCCATCAAGTAATAGCTAGGGAAATCAGAAAAATTATTTAACCTCTGTGAGCCAAATTCCTACTCTGTAAAAGAGGGAAAGTCACCATAGTATTCTGAGGATGAGCTGAGGGTCGAATGTAATTATATCCTTAATTCTTGCACTAAAAACTGTCAGTCACTATTATTCTTTACAGAATTTAAAGGAAACAAGAAATCAAAGCCGTGAAGCCAATTTGATCTTGCTAAGGTACGTAGGTATCTATGTTAACGTTTAGCTTTTTAGTGGGTCTTATAGGCTGAGTTGTTTTTTTTTTCTCATTCTGACAAGTGGAATTTGAAAACCGTCTGGTCTAAGTATATTATGTACTAATAAATTTTCTTGGCAATGTTAGTAAATAATGTATGGGCACATTTGAACTACCAATGCTTTCCTTTAATTCATAAAAAAAGTTATGAATGAAAATAGCTAACATCTCTCAAGTGATTATGGCCCAGGTTGGGTTCTAAGTGATTTGTGCGTATTATCTCATTAAATCATTACGATCGTCTGATAGGATACTGCCCACAATTTTCCGATGAAGGAATTAAAGGTAACAACAGAGCCGGGGTGTCCAACGCACACGTCGGATTCCCAAAGCCGGATTCCTAGTGAGCAGGTGTAGGCCTTTCCATCTGGCCGAGCTGGTGGGGGCGACCTGTCCAGTCTCCCCCCGAGTGGACAGACGACAGCACCCTGGACGGCACCCCTGGAAGGTGCCCCTCACCTGCGCTGGGCTGACAGGTGCACAGGTCGGCGCTGGCGTGTGCCGGCCTCACAGCTCCCGCCCTCCATCTTGCCTCCCCTCAATTCCTCATAAAAATCTTCCCTTCCCTTTTTAAACACCCCCCCCCCTTGCTTCCCGTAGATAAAAGGCTAATGAGAGCTTGTTTCTCAGGGCCAGAAGGAAGTTATCTTTAGAATCTGGTGTGTTGTCCCGAGGAACGCCCGCCCCTGTGTGTCTGGAGCGGACGCCAGGGAGCCGCGCGCTTCCCCCCAGTACGTCGCCATCCTGCGCCTTTCGCGGCGCGGAAACGTGGAGATCCCTTTGGAGAAAGCGTTTCTGTGAAGCGGGGTCAAGAGCGGCTCTCCTGGGGGCTCCTGTCGGGGGCGGCGGGAGGACCAGGGCCTCCTCCGGGCGGCCGGGCTCGGGAAGGCCGGCGGCAGGGCCAGGCGGCGCCTGTTTCTGGTGCGCGTCTCTCCCGGGTGAAAGGAAAAACCAGCTCCTCTCCCTCCCCGCACTCTGTCCCCGCTGCGCGCGACGCACGTCAGCACCGGCCGAGCCGCCGCGGTCCGGGGGGCGATCCGCGAGCTGAGCCCTGACGCTGGCGCCCGGGCCGAGGCCTGGCCGGGGTGGGCGCGGGGCGGCAGGGCCGGCCCGGTTCTCCCAGCCGCAGCCGCAGCCGCCGCCGCCGAGGAAAAGCCGGCGGAGGTGGGGGCGGGGCAGAGCCCAGACTGCAAACACCTCTCGCCTGTTGCCTGGAAGCAGTGGCGGCCAACAATCCAAGGGCTGCGCCTGCCCCGAGATTTTCCACATCCCCCTCATCCGCGGGCTCTGTGCCTCTGCAGCCTGCGGCCATCTTACAAGGTCATCAGCACACGGGCGCCCCGGGCGCAGAGCGGAGCCATCTCCGAGGGGCCGCGTGCGATCGCCTACAGGAAGTGGCCAATCACTGTTCAACAAAACCCTGTCCGTGTTAGTGCATTAAATCGCAGGCTTTTATCACCCTTTTCGTGATTACCGTATAGGACGTACTCGTGTTTGTAAGGAGCAAGAAAACATTCTGAAGAGGTGGATGCTTTTGGCGATGGGGAGGATTTGGTCATTTCTGAAGGACAGGCTTCGGAAATATACTGGGAGGGAGGACAAAATTCTGTACCCCGAACTGTACGGCACATGTCGTGATGGTAATGTCATAGGCTGTCCTGGCAGAAATGAACTATGAACTATCACGCACAGAGCAGGAAAAGGGTAATAGGCGCGGGTCTAATTACCTCGGTGTGGGACAGGATCACATCCAGTGGAGGGAGGATGGATGGATCTGGTGCGGAGCTGATTTCCAATTTAATGTGTACATCACCCGAAAAGGAAGGCAGGAAGGCCAGGTTTAAGATTAAATAATATGTGGGACTCACAGGAAAGAGAGGATATGGGAAGCAGCGGTTAAATCTCATTAAGCGTACGATTTAATCTCGAATAGAAGCTAGAGGTGTTCAGAGGCAACACAGAAACTCAGGAAGACAGAAAATAAAATACAGCAGATAATCATGAATTCAGGAAAATGACAAACCCGTGAATTAAGGTCCAAGTAAATAGCAGCAAAGTGTATTTTAAAAACAGCATCAACCAGAATGCCAGTCTCGCTAACAAGTGGTAAATTTGTTCAGCGTTTTCCAAGATCAAAGTGGAAAGAAAAGGAATGCTTTTAGAAGGACGCAGGGGAAAAGAGTCCCCTCCTCTTCCAGGACCCACAATCTTTAAAGGAATAGAAGATGCTCCAGGCCTGGGAGAGACATCTAAGAACCCACGGAAGAAAAGGAAGCAAAGAAATGGCCCAACTGAGGGGCAAACATCGCGACACAGAAAGTGCACAGCCGGGACAGGATCCCGGGGCTCTGAGGACCGGAGAGGGACTTGGTCACGCGGCGGGGCTGGAAGAGCCTCTGCCGGCCGGTTCACAAAGCCGCTGGAGGTCACGTCTCAGAAAGAGGAATACACTTCCTTGGGGTGGGGGGACGCTGACAGGACTTTATGTTGAGGCGGGAGTGAAGACTGGCCAATGCGAACTCTTAGATGCCAAGTTCCTGATGATCGTGTGACCTGGGGACCGGGAGACCGGTTGCTGGCTGTGCTGCTAGTACTGCATTTTGCAAAGGGGCTCGGAAATCTAGGTGAGAGGAATCTGTGACCTAGCTGGGGAGCACAGTGCGCTGACCCTCACCCTGCGATCTGCTGGCGCGTTCACATTACCTCAGTACCTTAAAAACAATTCACATTTCCACAGCAACAGAGCGGTTATGCTGTAGAAAAGGAAGTCTCACGCCGCTGCTCAATTTCTTAGGTTACTGGCCATGGAAAGTCCCTGTCGGATTTGTGCGCATTCCATGAGGCGGAAGAGGACGAAACAAGAGTAAATGTAAGCTGAACTCAAAGGGATGCGTACAGGTGAAAGGATTCCAGGAGCCTTTTCATTCTTCCCTTGGTCCTCTCTGAGCTGCAATTATTAAATGCACGCTGTGTGCAGCCCGCAGGCTGGGACGGGGCTGGTAGAGGAACTGCCTTTCCCTGTCTTGGGGTCACTGATTCATCTCATGCCTTATCTGCTTTTCCATACCATCATCCTCGTCACCACATTATTACTAAAAAAAGAAAAAAACGCTCTGCTGGCTGAGGCTGTGTTTAGGGTGAGAACAGCCCCACCCACCAGGCTCCAGCCGCGTTTCTCTGACCAATCAAAATAAGCTAAAGGGGTCACGCGTCTGTGAAGTTAAAATTTAAAGGGCAAATGGCATTCTTTAATATTCATCAATTACTTTTTCTTCCTCTCCCGCTTTCTGTTTCTTCCTTGCTGCCTACAGATATATGCGGAATTTCCTACACCAAACTATAAGAGTTAATCATCAAAGCTCGCAAATGTGTCATTGCTGCTGTCTCAACAGTGTGAAGTCCAGGATGTCCACGACCACTTAAGTGCATGACACAACCATCGACAAGCACAGAAGCAAGCAGGGAGTTCACCATGTAAAGCTGAAGTGAAGGGGACACTTTAAATAGAAAACATGGAGGTAAGGCAAAGTCCTGAGTCACAAGATGATCTCACCCGCATATCCCCCTGGTTTGGGACTTTCACATTTCTTTTTTTAACCAAATGCTATCACACAAATCACATTTGTTGTCAGGTATAATTTCTTAGACCTTATTCAAAAGAGTAGAGCAAAAGCAGGAAACGGAACGAAGAGAGTGGGGGACTTAGAGAAGGATTAACACAGTGTTCCTGTGCCTCAGAAATGAATGCACATTTGTTTAACCTTTTAATAAATTACGTGGAAGAATATAATTGAAAAGCAAAATTTCTATGGATTTCCAAAAAAAAAAGTGAAATAAATAAGGACGGTGATGAAAGTTGACAATTTTAAACAAATGAAGCTCTGTGGACCCACAAGGAAAATGTAGAGTTCAGGCCAAGAAGTGGAAAATTATGTAGCGAGGGGTAGCTATAACCATCTGGAATTAAAAAAGAACACAATTTTTAAAAATAGAACAAGATGCTACCATGGGGGTCCTGATATGAAAGTCATTCTTTTTTTTTTTTTTTTTTTGAGACAGGGTCTCACTTTGTAGTTCAGGCTGGCTCTGAGCTCCCTTGAGCTCAGCAATCCTCCTGCCTCTGCCTCCCGAGTGCCAGGATGACAGGCATGAGTCACCACACCCGGCACTGTGGTATGTGGTATTGATGGCTGGTGGACGTGAGTCTCCACGCCCAGCATTGTATGTGGTTACTGGGGACCGAACTCAGGACCTTGCACTGGCGAGGCAGGTGCCAGAACCACTGAGCTAACCCTCCGGCCCTGAAAGTCATTCTTCAATCAATTCTTTGTAATTTCTAATCGAAGAGAGACTGGTGAAATTGCTCTTACAGATGTCCAGAAAAATCAGTGAACGCTAATACTAGAGCCATATAGCAATTCAATATAATTCAGTTCAATTCAGTGCTGAACACTCAACTCTGTTGGCCGAATATGCCATCCATGGCTCCTTCATTGTGGTAAATTCACATCCAGAAGGCTCAGGGAGGCCTTGCTGCTGCTCTTCCTGTGTCTCCCGCAGGCCCTGCACCAGGAAGATGGCTTTGCAGAAATCAGCTTACTCTTCCTCTTTACTTAGCATCTTCTCCTGGATCTACGTGAAGTCCCTGTGCAAACTCACACTCTCCAATCTTAGTGACCACTGACAAACAGTACTCCCGGAAGATGGGGACATGTCCTTCAGGACGCCCAAGTCTATTCTTTTTGCACTCCTCCACATTTTGCTTAGTTTTTTTCTAGTTCTCCATCTACGATGTGTGAAAGCCTATGTTACGCCTTTGATCTAAAATTTCCTCCGAGACCGTCGTGTGTTTGCAAGTGGATGGGGCGGGGGGAGGGGCATCGTACTCATTGGTGGATCATGCTTGATGAGTTCATAACCGAATCGGCTGCGAGTGGGCGGGGCCTGCTTGAGAGAGTCCCCGGGGTGGGACTGCGTTCTTGCCCTCAACACCGCCCTTCTCTCTCTGCTACCTGCTGGCCGTGGCTTCAGTGGCTTTTCCTTGCCATGGCCCTTTGCCACCCTGCCCATAGACTGAACTTTGATAGCACTAATTTTATTACGTGCTAACCACAGGAATTTATTTTTGACTTATAAGAATGGTAAGGTAACATAAAACTAATATAGCCATTGGTTTGTTTTGTCAATGACATGCAGAGATTCTTAGACTTCTAAAATTACTTAACGCTGAAGGGGATTATTCCGCTTAGCCCATTAGTTTTTCAGATAAAGATCTTAAGTTTCCATGAAACTTAGTAATTATCCAGGGTCACTCAGGTAGTTCTGGGAGTCAGGGTTATGATGAAGGTGTGTAATATTGCTTCCATTCAAGGTAATGATGAACAGAAAGGAGACACAATTTATTTTTTTCCTCTGGAATTCTTTGCTTTACCACGTTTGAAATGCTCGTTATCTTTTTAAAAACTTTAAATCACTGTGCTTAAGTTAATCCCTTTAAACTCTGCTTAAACTTAAAAATGTATTTCCTTTAGAACAATTTAGGCACTCATGATTCTCAAAATAAATGTTAAATACAAAGCTATGGTGGCAAAAATTTTATATTTTATACTGATTGAATTTTATTAATTGGTTGAATTTTTAAAGAAAATGTGTTGTGTTAGCCAGCCAATGTCTAAATTCATACACTGTCTGGGATATGTATAAACAGCCATAATTATCTTACTGTTACACATAGACACAGACATATATGGTTACAGTTCCACATTTAGCTTGTTTTGATGATAAATAATGGTGATTATGACAGTCTGTTTTACTTTATATTTCATATGAGAAGTGATTTGAAGCATTTATCACATTTAGGTAGCTGTATGGCATAAGGGAAAGAGCTTTGATCTTAATTACATGGAAATTCAATCCACCGGTCAACATTTGGACAGAGGCAAATCACTCTACCTTTCTGAGCCTCAGTTTTCTTATCTGAAGGTAAAACTTAAAACTACCTACAGCATTTTTGAATGATAAAAAAATCTTATGTAAAACTCTCATTTTATCAAAGGCCAGATGGAAAACATTCAATACACTGTAGCTTATTTTTAAATTTTAAAACATTTGAAAAATAAAAATTGTATCTATTCAAAGTGTACAATGTGATAATTTGACAATTTGCTTCCATTCTAATCTTATGGGACAGCCGTGGGTAGGCCTGATGGCAGAGGCACAAGTATCAGGATTCTTGTTGGTTCCTATCTGAATTTCCAGATGACTGCTCGCTTCCGGGTCTACAGGCAGAGGGCCTGTTGCCAGCCTCACAGTGGATGTGACTTTCTCTGATTGCTGTGGCAGTTTCCACCAGGTACTGGGTGAGTCCTTGAGCAGACGGCACTAGCCCTGAGCCACAGGTGATGGCGGCTGGAGCTGCGTCACAGGGCATCATGGGGCCCACGCCCAAGACCAACGTCAGCTGGCTCTGCAGGACCATGGATGGGGACGTCTATCGGTGCGTCCCTGGGAAGGCAGGGCTGCTCTCAACTCCTGGCTACGAAGGGCTTAAACTGAGGGACCGTGCTGTTTTAGTTTGACCACACAGACCAGCGTTGGTGGCCCTGTCGCCCAAGGCACGTGCATAATGCGTGATGCGTCATGAGTACACGTGTGATGAGTCCGTGAGAGTCTGGAGATGAAGCAGTGATCAGCAAGTCTGTCCCCTCACTGGCACGTGACGCTGACCTCTCCGTGGCACTTAGGTCTTGGGTTCCACTGGTCTTGTGATCCTCAGACTGTGTCTCAGAACTTCTGCAAAACCATAGTTTTCTGCTGTAAGTAAAGCAAAACTTGTGTTGCTATGAGAAAACAAGGATAGGAGATCTCTCATTTTTCCATCTACCTCTGAGATAACCCACTGTAGCTTATTTTAAAATGGAGTGTAGAAAGAGGTTAAGTGAGCAACATCCTTTTTGAAGTTCAGGGTACTGTAATTAGCCTGTGCTTTATTCCATTCAGACTCATTCAGCTATGTAGTTAGGACTGTGGTTCGTGCTGTTCCTGTATTCCACAGCTCCACAGACCGCAAGACCGTGAACTTCAGTAAGGCTCTGCTCTGTGCTGAAGAAACAGCAACTTTCAGAAAAAGAAGCTGCATGTCTTGGTCGGTTTTCTACTACTGTAACGAAATATTGCAGACTTGGTGCTTTATAAAGCCCAGACCTTTATGTCTCCCAATTCTGGAGGCCAAGAAAGCTGGGCTCAAGGCACTGGCCCTGTAGTGGCCGTGAGGGCCTGCTCTCCACTGCCAGCGCGGACCTTGGGCGGCCCATGCTCTCCAGCGGAGCCGTGCTGGTGCTCACCTGGGGGGAGGAGCGAAGTCCCTCCTGCCAAGCAGCCCCAGACCTAACAGCTCCCCGTTAGCGTCACCTCCCAGGGCTGCTCCCCAGGGACTTAACTTTCAGGAAGACAGAACTCAGCCCCAGCTTACACTGAACGGATAGGTTCCTGTTCCTGCTGGCATCACATTTTTTTATGCCTAGAAGTCTGAATGTGTTCACCCACTGGGGAGCTGCAGAAAATGGAAAAACATGCCTGCTATTCTGGACTCTACTGTCTTTTCTTCATCAAAGGTATCTGGAAACTAAATAATGAGAAGGACGCTTTCTAAACTTGGGATAATAGAAAATAAAATTATATGTAATTATGAACTTTTCCCCTCAAGTCATGGAAAAAGCTTCATGAATTATCTCTATCCAATTACAGAGAGCATTTCTGATAGCTGCAATGTAAGGCTTTCTCTCCTCTCTGTAAAAATGCTAGATAAATTCAATCTAATTCTTCTAGTAATCTGTTTATATCAGTCACCAAAACCACACCAGCAAAACTGTACCAAAGAACCTACCAGTGTGCTGGTGAGGAGGGTACTGCACATGAGGGCACAGTGCTGGCTGCCCTGTGGGACTGTGAGATTTTACCCCCATGCCAATAGTGACCCTCGGCCCTGCAATCACCTAGCAGGTGTCTGCACTGAACTTCTTAAGGTCCTTCTAGGCAACTGTAGAACTTTCTGGAGACAAAAGACATGAGCCACCAATGAGTGGATGCTTGGTACATGCTCAAGAGAGTTCGAGAATGAAGGAGCAGAAGCCTGAGGTCAGCTGTCCCAAAGGAACGTCACAATAAAATCCCTCCCCCGCCTTCTCAGACGCAGTCTTGTTCTAAGACCTGGATATGAACCAAAGAAAGGGCAAGATCTTCACGAAGGACCCAGAAACACCAGAGCCAGCATTTCTTTCTTAAAGGGACTAAGGTCTGTTAGTCAAGCAGCTACACCCGGGGAAAGGGCCCAGCCTCGGTGCATGTGTGGAGTGCAGTGTAGGTGCTGACACACCACAGGGGACATGGTGTGAGCAGCTGGGCACAGGCTAAGGAGAAGCCAAAACCTGCCAACACCTGGACGGACCCAGTGCTCCCAGGCTCTGGGGCCGTGAGGAAACCACCTCCCGCCTACGGAGTTCCGTTGCATTGTTCATAACAAACAAAGGCAGCGCTTACTGCCTACAAGATTCAGACTTTAATGGTTATTAATGGAGTTGTAGTCACCGTGCCAGAGACTGGAGATACAAAGAAGAACTAGAAATAATGTTTACCTTGAAATTCTCAGAGTCTGCTAAGGGAATAAGCTGGCTAAGGGAATAACCTGCAGCCTCCCCCTGCCCCGCAAAGAAGCTCAATTCTGTCTAAAGAGGTTAGAAAGAGCCTTTTTCCTTCTTTTTCCTGTTGATGCTTTTTCCAGATCATTTTCTTTACCAGTACCTTGTTTTCAAAAATATCACAGTAACAATGTTTTTCTTATCTACATTTTGGAAGTACTTCAGGAAAGAGACCATAATGAGATCATGGTGCAGAGTGGAGGGCTCCAGGCAAGTGTAGTTCTCTGTGAGACTGGAGTCCCAGCTCTCACGTGAGTACAGAGGCCCTGGCAGGCCGCTGCTGCCATCTGGAAGGTGACTTCTCACTGATACACTAGGTAACAGGCTGAGGTTTCTGAGTGGTCACTCACTAAACTAAACTAGAAAGAGCCTCAGATTCTCTCCTCGCTGTCTCTCTCTCTCCCGCTGAGTTCTGATATGTTTTGTCTAATAAAGACTTGGACCAGGCCCGAGAAAAGCCTGGCTTTTGTCCCTGGCTCGCAGAAGGTAACCTCTAACGAAGTCCTTGGAAGTGTGTTTATATTCACGACAGGCTCCCTGACCCCATCTGCTGATCGATGCCAAGAAGACGACTCTAGGGAGCCCCTCTGACCGCGCTGGGAGAATTTTGCTAATGTGGCCGTAGGGAGGGCATCCGTTCAACCGTGTGGCAAGTGATCCATCGAGCTGACCTACATTATGAGGCCGCAATAAAATTTCTCCATGTGGAAGCTTCCCCGGTTGGCAGGACTCCCAGAATATTATCACCCGCGATGGTGAGGAGGGTCCTGTGTCCTCGGAACAGCAGAAGCTGAATTTTGAATCCTCCAGCCTCTCTCTGCCTTATGCTTCCCTTCCTCGGGCTGGTTCTAATCTGCGTCTTGTCTTTGTCACGGGCCACGGCTGAATGTCACAGGTTTCAGCAAGTCCTACAAGTCTGTCAAAGAAAACGTTTCAACTTGAGGGTGGTCTGGGGAAACTCCAGAACTTGCAGCCAACACCAGGTACGAGGGCGATCTGAGGAACCGGCCTCCCCCTAACCTCGGGGTCGGCCGGACTCCTCTCACTCGGCATCAGCAGCTTTGAGTGGGGCCACAGAAGGAGGACTGCCTCTCCTTTCACACTCTATCTGCGCGTGCTTTCTTGCTGGGAATAGAAAATGTCAGGTGTGGGGTGTGCTGACAGCTGTGTGTAGCCCTGGGCGGGCATGCCACCGCCTCTGGTGCTGCGACAGGAGGGTGTGTGATTGGACGTGGAAGAGCACGAGCTTATCAACAGGTATTGTCTAATCTCGAAACCCCTGTGTTATATAATGGCAAGTGAAGTGGACTGTTAAACATCTGTAATCTAAAAACACGCTAAAGGTTTAGTGCAAACGATGCAGCATCAAGAGAGACGGTCATTCAGGGTTATACTATTTGCCAAGACAAGCATCATCATCGTGGCCAAAAAACACGCTCAGTAATAAGAGGTGCATGCTGCTGAAAGAGAGAAAAGAAATTTAAAATATTTCCCAAGCAAGAACTTTCCAATTAACTTTCTGTGAAAATATTAATTAATAAATTGTATCCATATAATAATTACATAATTTCACACATCATTGACTGTATTTCACACAAATGTCAGTAATGAAATTGATGTAATTCATTCCTTCTTTCTTTAATTTTTTTTCCCCATGGGAGCTGAATGGTTATTTTTTCAGAGAAATGTTGGCTGTGGTGGGAAAGGCCCGCGATTCAGGGTCAGCAGTCCTGGGTGGAAAATACATTCGTCCTGCTACTCAGCAGCTCTTCAATGTATGGAAGCATCATCCTCCTTTGAGACACATCTTTTCGCTCTGTTTTCATTTTTTCTTTCCCCCAATCAAATAGGTTAGACACTCTCTGCTTACTGGTGTGGGGAAGATACATAGCAGAGAGGAACACGCAGAAAGCAGCATCCTGAAAAAATATTTTTTGGCTTTTATTTCCCCAACTAAGTCCCAGGAGGGCTAAAGAGTTCTAGGCAGAGGCGAACACCTTTAAGAAACTTAAAAGGGAAAGAATTCTTCCAAACTAAAAAGGATTCTCCTTGACAGGAGGAGGAGGAGGAAGAAGAGGAGATGGAGGTTGCAAGCCCAGAGTGGCCAAGGCCTGGGGGTGCTCTGTGGCAGGCAACAAGGCCCAGAGGGGACGCACAGGACCCCGAGGAGCCATGGAAGCAGAGGGAAAGCATGGATCCAGAGTGTGCATCCTGATGCCGCCAGGGGGCTGTCCTCCGACGCCCCCATGCCCACCGTACTGGTGCCCATGTGCAGTACTGGACCTTTGGTGAAACTCCAATGAAGCCCCAAGTTCACTGCGACGCAGAAATACTACATCAGGCCAGGACCAGGAGTTAAGATATTTTTGAAATACCTATGAACATAGGAAACGTATCTATCATAGTTAGATTCACGATGTATGAAAAGTAAAAATGACCAACTTAAGGAATATGAGAAGTAAATCACTGATAAATATCATTTAAATAATACCTATTATCGAAGAGATGATGAAACCGCAAGCATCACAGGAGACCACTATGCTTAAGTCCCAAAATATTTGTCCAGAGGAAATATTTAAAAAGCAAGTTCTTGATTCATTTCAACTTTTCCTGAATCTTTCCCTCAGCATTACTTATGTTCAGATCCATATAAAATACTCGGTCAAATGCAGCCAGCAGTAGGACAGGGGGAGAAGGCAAAAGCCTGCCAGTGAATCACTTCAAAAGCACTTAACGAAATTAAAGTTCACTGGAAGCTTCAGTGGGGAAACAGGAGGACGCTGTACTTGTGCTTTCATTTTTCACATGCAGACACACGTGGACACGTACCTCACAGGCACACTTTCGTCTTTCCCTTCACTGAAAACGAGCTTCCCCTGGCTTTTTCCTCTCCGGCACCTCCCAGACGCGCGCCTACCAAGTATTTCCAGAGACATCGAGGCACTTGCAGCCCGTCTGCCAATCCCATGACCTAGAAAGATTCTGCTTTTTTAGCTACAAGTTTCAAAGCAGAGCGATCAAAATAGCAAGTGAATTTCTGCACTGGTGCGAATGCTAATCTGGGATGACCCGACTCTCTCCCTCCCTCGCTGGCCTGTAACACCTCGCGGAAAACAAGGGCCCTTGTGTTGCTTACGGAATCCCCGCCGGGCCCCGGGCCGTGCTCTCGGAACACAGCGCTGGACGAACCAGGAGGCCGACCTGCCCGCAGTCTGCACACGGTGTGCATGGGCCTAGAGCGGGCTGGGACGGAGGAGACGTGTGTTGCCCGTGCGTGGGCAGCAGGCACACGGGCTGCGTGACGTGCCCAGGAGGAGAGAGGGAGGGGGCAGCACGGGGAGTCCGGCCCTGAGCGACTGTCACGGTCCGGGTTGGTTTCCGAGAGCGCTCTGGGGCCTTCTGTCCGTGCGAGGGAACAATGCTCCAGCGCAAGAATTGTCCCAAGCGAAAGGCAGCGGCGCGGTGGTAGCGCGCGTCTTCGGAACGCTGGAGAAGAGGGACGCTTATGTGGGGTGGAGGAGGCAGGTGGAACAAGACACGCGGAACGGGGAAAGACGGGTCTGGAAAGGGAAGCGACTGCGTACGAATTTAACCTATGCTTTAACATTTAATTTTCGCTGTGTGTCTCCACTTTCTGGAACGGCCACCACAGTCTCGGCCAAGACTCACAGGCAAGTGTAGCCTGTGGCCTGGCCTGGAGGCCAGTTGACTCCTTTTTTTTTTTTTTATGTTATAACAATAGATAATTCAAAGGCAAGTTTTATTCTTTACATCCATTAACCCCACCCTGTATCATATATATGGCCCGAGACACCTGGTCTTTACTCAGCGCAGCCCCGCCGGCCAAAGCCTGGACGCCCACAGGATCTACGCGCGCTTGACGACTGACGTTTCAAGGGTACAGACGCTTCCGGAGGGCTTCCGCGTCGGCTCAGAGCGGCGCCCGCCCCCCGAAGCGTGGCCAGGGGGAGCGCGTCCGGGTCCTCTGGAAGACCCGCCAGCGTCTGTCTGCAGCGGCTCCGCACGCCGGGTCCTCCTGAAGCCGCAGGGCTCCGTCCCCACCGGCACGCGCCTGACTTCAAACCCCGCTGCTACGGAGCGATGGGAAGAATGTTCCGGCGTGCGCCTCTCTTCTTTCATCCTGTGCTATTGTAACCAGTAAGAAAATTTCCTCATGTGTGTAAAATGTCAGGAACTTACACACACACACACATGCACACACACACACACACACAGCTTCTTACTGCGCCCTGCTGTATTTTTCATTTCTGCATTTCCTGAGCTCCTCGCACACCTCGGTCTGCTCCAGAAACCCTGAGCGCCTCCGGAGAAACACGCTCAGAACGTGTGCGCTGACCGACTCTTGGATCTTGACCCATTCTTCCCGTCTTCTCCTTTTCTAACTATTTTAATAAATCAATACAATCAGACATAAATATACTTAACGTAGAGGGTTTGGGGGCACTTTTCTTCTTACTGTTTTTGTTATCCCTCACCCTGAGTAAATATTTAAAAACAGAGGCTGAGAAAGATGTGCATGGAACAGTACATCAATAAAATTCTGAGTTTCTGCTCCTCTGTTTAGAACAAGTCAAAATGGTCTTACTTCACCTATTTATGCACATAGTTAACTTACAGTACACACTCCAAGAAAGGGTATCGTCTTTTCACAGTCTCATTAGGACTCGAAAACCTAAAGATTCCCCCACCGCACAGCGAATCTGCTGCGCCTGGCCGGGTTTGGGAAGTTATTAAGTGCTTTAGCCTTTCCAAGTGTTCTGCAATAATTTATAAATCACTGCTCACAAAATCCTGCGAGGCAGGAAGGAGCACTAGAGCTATTTTTGAACTCTCAGGCGGCGCCCCGCGAGGAGTGAGGTAGGAGGGGAGGAAGAGTGCTCACGCCCGCCCGCGCTTTCCGTGGGGTCTGCGTCCCCCCAGGCCGCGGACTTCCAGACCCGGGGCTTCCTCACACAGCCACGCGCGGGGAGGGGAACCCCGTGTGTGCCCGCTGCTCAGGGGGTGCAGGGACCGAGGTGCTGCCTGGTGCGGCCTTCCAATCTCGGCTCTTCCCGCACGGAGGCCTCTGGTCTTCCCTTCTCTGAAAACAAGGCGCCCGCTTCACCTGCGCCGCCTGACAGACACGCGGGGGCCGGGGGCCGCGAGAACGGACGTGTGTCTCTCACGTTCGCGGCCCGAGAAGGGACAGGGCCGGCGGCTGCACTCAGGGCTGCCGGGGCCCTTTCTGCTCCGAGCTCTTGCGGAAAAACAGAGGCAGCAAACCCAGGCTTCAGCGCCTGCAAACGCGCCTCCCCAGCTCCTTCCTTCGCGCCGCGGCCTCCCGTCAGGGCGGCCCGCTCCTCCGCCCAGCCCTGGAGGCAGCCAGCTTGGAGCTGAAACTTCTAGAAACCTCCCCTATTTTAAATCGCCAGCGTGGGAGACTTGGTTTCAGGGAGGAGAAAGAGACTCGGCTGCTCCGTGAAGGTCCCACTTCTTGGTGTCGCTGGGGCCTCGGTTCGAGGGCGGGATTCCCGGGGACCTCTGGAGCCCGCGGTGCTCCGTGCAGCCGACCTCTGCTCGGCCTCCCGGGACGCTGGGAACGCTGTCGGAGCTGCACGATTCCGCTCTAGCTTCGATCCCCTGAGCAGCGGATCCTTCACCTGCTCCCTCCTGCTGGACTCTTCCCGAACGGCCCCCAGCTTGGCTCCTATGTCCTCTGTGCCCGGAACCCTAGATGGCCATAAAACTCACCCACGACTCGATTTCAGCTCTCACACACGCAACGCGCTTTGTGCCTGGAAGATTCTCAGGGTCTTTCTAAAAGCACCATCGCATAGCAAGGCCCTCCGAGGCCCCTGTCCGAGGTGAACGGTGATCCCTCCTCCCCGACTCACAGTTTACTTAGTGACCCGATAGCTTCCCTGCATTTTAGTACAAAAGGAATTTTAGTTTTGTTGGAGATACAGCAGGCTTTGCTTTAGCGAAGGGATGAGTCACTGCTTGCTCTCTAATCCCGGTGAGAACTGGGGAGGGAAGGAGGTTCGCAGGAAGCCAAAGAGCCTGGCGTAAACAGACAGCATCACTTCCCACCCATAGTCAAGGATTTACACAGGTAGCAGGAATTACCTCCGCTTTCCTTTCCTCACTCAGAGACAATGAATGTCAGGATGTGAGGAAGGCTGCTTCATGCCGGAGCTTGGGTGTGGATTAAGGAATGAAAGACTGAAGACTGCAGACACGCTGGGTGGGTGGGTGGGTGTCAAGCACTTCGTGCTGCCCCTGGCCACGGCCGGTCACCCCACTTGGCTTCTGTTTTATTAGTCAGTGAACATCCTCAGGCAGCAACGCAGCTGACAGCTCCGACCAGCAGCTCAGAGAGTCGTCTTGTGCCCTCTCTACGTATTAAACTGTATCTTTGTTAGGTCGGCTGTAATTTTGGAAATCATTCATGCATATGCATCCATTCAGCAACGTTTGCCAGCAAGTAGCACAGCAGAATGAATTCACTGGCTGAGTTCCTCACTCTCCGGAGTGTGTTACAAACGCACCCTCGTGGTCTTTGTGGCCGCACAGTGACGGCGTGGAGCTCTCTGCCCTGTCTTCGGGTGTGGCCGGTGTGGCTCTGCACAACAGGATAGCATGTGCACGACTCCAGGAGGTGCTGGAACTGGCGTGTTTTCTGTCAGCGCCACGTCAAGCACAGCTACTCTCCTGGTGCCCAGTGGACTTCCACATGTGGAGCGTGGTATACAGCTGCCCTGCCCGCTCGGAGACCACAGACAGAGGCAGGGCCCTCCCAGGGGACGGACACACACACACACACACACACACACACGAAGAGCAGCATGGCCAAGTATGGTCAACCCAGCGGCTTTGGGTTGACCTCTGATCAGAAGCTCAGTGTCCTCATAGTAGCTGAGTCTTGTAGACACCAAGTGACAGAAAGAGAGGAAATGCAAAATAAAAGTAGGTTTTTAAACTCCCCACACCAGTTCAGTGTATCACCATTAACATTAGGAAACTGTTACACATTATTAACACTATAAAAGTAGACATAAACACCGTAAGTCACAGCGACAACATTTTTGCAAAGTGGCAAGAAACACACAGAGCATCCGGAGAGAAAACCCCCTTCATCTCGAGGGCGGGGCAAGATGCTCTTAGGAGAAACAAAGCTGGACCCCGGGAAACAAGAGGAGAAGACAGCGAGGGTACCCCAGGCAGCCGAACACGGAATGCGGACGGAAAGGGCGCTGCTGGCTACATCAGGTGTATTTAGATCCAGACAATCAAGAAGACTCATGAGAATTTGGGCTACGGCCATTCCCGAGCACCGCGTACAAAGGTCACTGAAACAGAGACGAACAAGCCTGCGCGGGAAACAGGGCCAGTTAACCAAGGAAGCAGGGCCTCGTGTGCCCGGCGGAACAGAAGTCGGCCTCACAGCAGCCAGCGTGCACGGGGACCTCATCCAGAACCGAGTCCACGCCGAGCAGCACCGTGCAGGTGACCGCTGGGACAGGCTCCCGGACTGGCAAGCTGGGGCTCTAAGTCCTGGTCTGGCCTTGGCCCTTGGAGATGATCTAACTCAGACACCTGCATCTTTCTCAGGATAGGACAAAGACTCAGAGCACCACACTTCAGCCAAAATCAGAAGCTTAAAGCCACAATCTAATAGAGAGGTGGCAAACCTAGGGCACCTGCTGTGCCACAGCAGGCTGTTCGTATCACTGAGAGCTCCAAAGGCTTTGCCACCGCTGAGCTAGGTCTTATTTATGAGGCCCAAGCTCATTCACTTACTGCCTTAATTTTGCCTCATTATATAGGAAATGAAGGTATCGGCACTGTGAAAAGGATCAGAGTAGAGGCTGAAAAATACACATTGCCCTAAAAATGAAGAATTAATAAGAAATGTCACATGTGCACACAAAGACATATGCAATATCATGTCTTCCACAGCGATGTTGAGTATAAGCTTTCATTTAGAGGGAGGGATTATGTTTGGGTGAGAAAGAGATACGTGGTCTAGGAAAGGAGAGGACCAATTCCAGAGAAGCACATGTAACCCCTAAGCCGGAAGAAGCCGCCACCAGCCTAACAGCTTGGCTAAGTCTAACAGAGTGTTGGCCAATCGGACACCTTCACCTCAGACACGTGGAGACCAGGTGACTGACAAAACAAACCATCACAGGCCAGCAACGTTCCCAATATTCCGGGATTACGTAGATGACATAAATGCATTACACTTTGCTTTTTTCCTCTTCCTAAGATCTATAGGGAAGTATAAGGGATGCTGTTAGAGGACAGGAAGAGACAGGGAAGAGGAGAAAGGCGGAGACGAGGTATTGGAAGGAGTGATCAAAGTACGCTACACGTGGACACAAATACGCCAAAATGAAGCCCACTGCTCTCTATAGACTGATAAGTACCAATTTAAGAAAAGAGCTTAAAGGGTCAGTGATTGAGCTCAGTGGTTCTGGTGTCTGCCTGGCAAGCGCAGGGTCCCAAATTCGATCCCAGGCACTACATATCACAATGCCAGAGGTGGTGGCTCATGCCTGTCATCCCAGCACTCGGGAGGCAGAGGCAGGAGGATTACCGAGAGTTCAAGGCTAGCCTGGAATACATAGTGAGTTCAGGGCCAGCCTGAACTACAAAGTGAGGCCCTGTCTCAAAAAGGAGAAAGGTGGGGGGGGGGGCGGAGAAGAGCTTAAAAATAAATCCAAAATCTTCCACTGAGTTGATATAGGGGAAGATACCCAAAACATAGGCTCATGGCCTCTAAACTAGAAGAATGAATTCTAGGCCGAGAGAGGCTGAGTAGGAAGAATTATTAAGAGATAGATCACTTCTGTCTCAGAGAAACGGAAGGGGGACCAGAAAATGGGCTGCCACCCACCCTGCTTTCCAAAGATGTTTCCCATGGCAAAGCCACGAGGTGGGGCAGAACTGTGAGACCCCACGGAAGAGTACGAGGTGGGCATGAGGTAGGACAAAACCACGACCAACCAATGTGGCCACAAGCACGGTCAGCCAGGCACTACTGAGGAACTGGGGGCAAAGGAGAAAAGGAGTCAAGCACAAGGGACGTGCCATTTAGAAAATCAGTCACTGCTGTCTGTCTCTGGGGGGAGGAGTCAGACGTCTTTTCCTCTTTGTCATGCTGACCATCACATGCCTCCCTGTCCTCCCTGCTGGCTCCTCCTGCCCTGTTGGTTCCTGGAGGGCTGGGGCTGGGGGGTGGCCCTGTCCGACTGCCTCCAAGATACCCAGTTAACTTCGCTCCCTACAATCAGGCCAGATAGTTCAGTGAAGGAGCCAGGATCCCCTTCTGTAGCCTGAGCATGCTGCAACTGTTCTAGCATGTGGCTTTAGGTTGTTACCACTTCATACCCAGCCCCCTGGGCAGAGAGCGTGGGCAGAGAGTGGGTGCTTCCTCACCATCACATGGGCAAAGGCACCCAGTAAACAAAGGTGAGCTTTGGCGTCGGAGGCCCCTGCCACGGTGCCCTGTCTTCTGTGGCCTTCTTACTTCCCGTGGCCCTCAGGCAAGATTATTATTTCCTATCTCTGGCGCTGAATTGACTTTCTTCTTCTCTTTACATTTCCCTCCTTGGCATGTTGAAAGTCTAATTAGTTCTCTTCTGTGAAGTTGATAGTAGTCGACTGCCTTCTGATTTGACCTCTCTTTTAAGGTTCTGCCCCATAATTCCGATTGTTTGCTAAATATGACACCATTCTATTTGCACCTGAAACCTAATTAAGTCAAAATGGAATCTATTTTTTTTAAAAAAAGACAAATCCAGTCCCCCCTGAGTCTGACAATGGTGTGACCGTTTTCCCTGGATAGGAAGCTTTTACATCCCAGTGACTGTTTTATCTCCCTCGCTCCATATTCTGATCCAATCTGTTAGTATTTTGGCAGCTACAGTTTAGGTATTTCTCATTTTTTTTTCATCATGGCTACTGTGTTCCAAGCACAGCATCCTAACAGAGGTCTTCTTCTTCCAGATAAACTTTTCAAACGGGGACAACATATTTCCAAACAATGCGCTGTTCTGCCATTGTTATTCCATCCCCTTCCTTAAACATTTTCAGCAAGTGAGGATCCTCTTTTATTCCTCAGCCTGATGTATAAAGTATGTAAAGCTCTCGTGACCTCATTCCTAAGATTATTTCACGCGAATGGTGAGACTAAACCAAACCACAACCCTGGCTTGTTATTCACTGGGTATAATGTTGAAGTTCCAGCCTTTTATCATGGTGACCTTTCTGTTAAATGAGTTCTTCTCTCTCATCTTTATGTGCCTAAATGCTAGTAACTTGGCAGAACCTGCCTTATTTAGTTTCCTTTTGATTAATGCCTCCCTCACCTGGAAATATCTCACACTCAGAATCCAAGAGTGCTTTTATGCACCTCTGTGTCCTGCATATTTTGACTAATTAAATGTATCTTTTCTACTAGATCATAAACTCCTAAGGGTAGAACTATGTCTAATGAGCACTATTTCTCAGAGAAACATAGCAGGAACGAACATAGCAGGAACTCAATAAATGTTTGTTTAACATACAAATTAGCTAACATTTTGGGGGGAGTGGTTGCTCACTCACGCGTAGAAATAACTGCCATTATGGGCTCTGAGTTTTAAAAAACTGTAAAGAAAACCACATATTGAAGTTGAACGGGGTTGAGCAGCCTGTCTGTGTAGGACAGTAGAAGTCGAGAGAGCGCTCTGAGACCAGGCCCTGAGCTCACCTGCCCCCGAACCCTCCCACTTGGGTGCTCGGAGCTCTCTCTCTCTCTACAGCTTCGTACCTGTCCCCACTGTCCTCCTCACTGCGTCTCTAGACCATTGTGCACTCACATAAAGGCTGCTGGTTTGCTTAAAAACTGGCCCTCCTTTTTCTCTGATATGAGAAACTGAAGTTATAAATGTGTTCTAGAGTGCCTGATTGATATTGTGAAACAGTAAATATTCAAAGGGTCATGGGGCTTAGGGGTAAATAATGAAGAAAGAAAAAAATTAATGTTAAGAAAAAGGAAAGAGCCGGATGTGATGGCTCATGCCTGTCATCCCAGCACTCGGGAGGCAGAGACAGGAGGATTGCTGAGTTTGAGGCTTGTATGGGCTCCATAGTGAGCTCAGGGCCAGCCTGAACTACAAAGTGAGACCCTGTCTCAAAAAAAAAGGAAAGAATGCTTGTGTATATAGGGGTGGGGGAGTAGGGTGCGTAGGGGAAGGGGAAAAAAATGAGAATTAATTTGTGTCATATACTGGTATAAATTCTCAATGTGGAGTATAATTGTGATGTGTATATATAATGTACCAATAAAATGTACCAATAAAAAAACCCCTGGCCCTCCTAAACTACGTTTCACTTCAACTGGTCTTATGTTCATCTTTCTAGATCACTTTCTGGAACACTGTCACCATGTTGCTCCGAAATTTTTAATTGTGCCCCTTACTAATTATAAAAATAGGCCCTCTTTTCTCTGTCTAGCAACTAAATAAAACTCACACACTGGCTTCTACGGGTGTCTTTAAGGAACTGCTCCTAACACTGCCTGACTTGTAGCCCCCATAATCGAGCAGATGACTCTCTTTGTGGCTTCGGAATCTATCCTTGTATTTTCCCTCCTTCAGAGGTAATACGCAGGGGTCTCTTTCAACAGAACACACTCTTCTTTCTATCCATTTATCAAAACCCAGAGTGACCACATAATTTGCATTCCAACAAGTCATTTAGTATAGTGATTATCACATCATAAAGAACTAAGAGCTCTCATTCTATTATTCATTTTTAAGTGTTTCTTTCTCTAGAAATCTCTGTCTCTCTCTAAACAAGTGTAACTCTCATTACTCAGGTAAACAGAGAGACACCCACACACAGACACATCCACACTCTCACTTTGCTTTCACAAGGTTTTCCATAAAGAAGCTGGAAAGAGGCAACAGAAAAAGTTGACCTTGAAAATCATACTTTCTCTCTTTGCTCTGTGGCTGTGCTCTTGGAATTTCCAACGGCCTGAGCCAATCCGCATTCTTATTCACCCAAATCATGCCAATCACTCATCAGATCTCTGCTTAGAGGAAGCTGGGCCGCCAACCCTTCCCGGATTCCCTGCATCTGGGCCACACACTTCTCTCGTGGAATCTTTTATAAATGTATAAGGCGGGGCACTTAAACAAGGGGTCAGGATGCTTTCTGATTTGCCAGTATCTCAGCTACGCCATGTGCTCTCTGAGGGCACTGACTGTTCTTCAGCGTTGGCGGCACCCAGCCAGGGTGGGCACCGACTACCTCCTCACAGAGACAGGGCCAGGAAGGCAAGGGAGAGGAGGAGGGAACGAGGGGAAGGAAAGGAGCTGGCAGAGAGACAGAGAAGGAGACGGGAGAGAGAAGGCAGAACATGCTCTGTTTCCTTTCCTCCCAGAAGAGAACGGTACAAAGAACACACCAGCGACCGTATCATCCTCAAGAGTCACCTCCACCCACACCCACACCCACACCCACACCCACACCCCGGCTTTGTTCGCAATGCCAAGTCTGCACGCGCTTCCTCTCCCGGGGATAATGGGCTGTTTGAGCACACCAAGTCTCCGAGGGATCCGTCCGAGGTAAAGACAGAACACACGGAGTACGGTGGGTTCGCGGAGAGTCCTGTTCGCTCCTCTCGGTTCTCTTTGTTCCCGTTCACTGCAGAAAAAGGCTATGAAGCATTTTTAAAGCCTCCGGCAAGAAACCGGTGCACAGGGCTCCTCTCACGTGCTGCAAATGCACAAAGAGGTTGAAGTGATTGCTCACGGAAAACGCTGGCTGGGCTGGAGTCAGGGATGATAACTCTGAACGCGGGGTGAGGGAAAATACGAAGGAGGCGAGCCGGCTACACCTGTCATCTCCACAGCGCGGAGGCTTGAGGAGAAGGGCCGCGGGTCTGAGGCCGGCCTGGGCTCCTGCGCAGGCGACTGAAAAGCAGAGGGAAGGTCCACCGCCTTCTGGGCGCTTGTCCGTACCGGCGAGGAGGCGAGATGGCCAAGGGAGGGGTGACTAACGGGGACCCGAGCGGGCCTGATCCAGTAACAGGAAGTCATGAGCCTAACTGTGCTTACTTTAAGCTTCCCGGTCTTACATAAGAACTTTCCGCGGGGCCTCTACATTCCGTCTTGTTTTAATAACCACCTTTACAGTCGGTCCGGAACGCAACGAGAAGGAGCAAAACAAACTGTAAACGAAGCCGGAAACAACCGGGCCACAGTGGGGACTCCGCGTGAACGTGAAAGTGGCTGCTGCGGCAGAAGACGCCGGGAGACCCAGAGCCCGGAGGGCGGGGTGTCCCGTCCAGACAGGGGCTCGCTCTCCTCCGCGCTCCCCGGAGCTGTGCCCGCCCGCGGAGGCTCCCGGTGCCGGGGAGACGAACGCGCGCGCGTGCGCACAAGGAACCGGCTGATTTAGCACCAGGGACGGTGTCTTGCTGGGTCCTCCATGCAGAACCAGAATCGACCCCCTCACGAGGGCGCGGGGAGGGCAGACACCTGCTCCCTGACGCTCAGCGCCCTGGCGACCAGGGCCGCAGCAACAAGTGCCGAGAGCAGGGGAGGCCGACAGATGGCCGCCTGGACGCCTCCCAGGAGCGGGCTGCGGCCCATCCGTGTATTTATTGCTGACAAGGTAATTAACGGGCTGACGCCTTGTTTTCAAATCGGTGACCATCCACAGACAGCTGCGCCGGGGGCCGTGGCAGCCGGCCTGTGCCAGGAGCAGATCTGCTGGAGCCGTGGCGAGGTCAGGCCCTGGCACCGTGCAAAGCGCGGCTCTGTCTCTGCCGGGGCCTTTCCACGGCTTCCGCACCCCCAGGAAGCGCTGGCCACGGTGTCTTCTGACTGCCCCTCGTCCCGCAGTGCGGCACAAACCAGCGAGACGTCCTTAAACCCAGACCACAACACTTCTCTATCCCTGCGGGAAAAGACGGCGGTGACCCGGTAAACACCGTTCAACTCATCAGTTAACCGGGAGCCTCGAGCTGACTTAGCTCTGGTCTCACATCAAGGATACAGTTCTGTTTCTGTGCCGTGGAGAATCATCTTCATTTTTCGTACAATTTGATGAGGATTAGCTAGCTAATGTTTGTAGACTATTTCACAGCAAAGGATGGCAAAGATATTTTTACTGTGAGGATGGCGGACGAACCCAGCATGAGCTCACTGGGGTCACGTGACGCTGACATGGTGGCACAGGCCACCGGCTTCCTACCTGGTCGCCTTCTTTCCTCACCTGTGAAAAAGCAGTCTCTGCATTTCCCTACCCAACGTCTGCCCGATTTGAGTAACTCTGACAAGTCATGTGACAACTCTCTTCCTTAGGAGACCAGACAAGTGGGTCCCTAAAATTCTGAGTCTACTGGGTGCTGAGCTAAACAAAGACTTAACGTCTTATTCAGATTAGGAAAAGTGTGTGCATAGACAATGTTCGTGGTGCACACGAACGACAAATATAAGTCCTTCTTCGCTTTTTCTGGTCACAGATCTCAGCACCCAGGATGTGACAGTTTCCTTAGGAAAGCGGCCCTGACATATTCCTTGCCTGGACTGTTAATTTCCTATCCCGGATCCCAGGCAGACTGACATGCTGCAGTGCAATCCGGGGAAATATTGATCTTCCGCCCTGACACTGCATTCGCCTCTATAATAAACATCCTCCTCACATCCCTCAGCGCTGGCTGTACATACGGGGCCCTGCAACCGATTGTCTTGTGCCTTTTACATGCTTTTGAACTCCGGAAGGAATCTTATCTGGAAGACTAGAATCATGCATCTGCCGTGCCTTTCAATTTTGTATTTCAGCTTAACTGCTCCTTTTCCTCCGCATTCTCAAAGCCTCAGAAATTTCCTTCCCAATTCACTTGGTAAGTGCCCGCTCTGGCGGCTGTGCCATAATGAATTCATGTCTTTTCTCCTCTTTTTCTGCAACCCCCCTTGTAATCTGGAGTCAGAGCGCTGAGCTCTGACCTCCCTCCTTGTCCCGCAGCCAGGGAGAATGAATTCAGACCTCAGGCCGCAGGTATTCTGGATTTGGACACCTGGCCTGGGCTTCAGTGAGGCCTCGATTGAGTGGAAATAGCACTGATTTTTTTTTTCCTTACAGTCTTCTGAAAGTTAACCGTTTCCATGCAGGTGGAGACTGACTAAAAGCAGCAGCTAATGGGTGTGCCTACTGTCAGACCTCAAATTCTTTCAGTTTCTGGATTTTATGAAAACTACATGATTAGAAGCACACACCATAGCAAAGTTTAAAACACTGAAGTTCCACATTACTAATGAATCTCTAGAGAATTTGTTGGATTTCTATGGTAAGCTTTCATTTCCAATCAGATAGGATATCCAATCATTATCTGTAAACATACTTCTTAGGTAGCTTCTGTATTGTACAAGTCCTTTGTGCCTTTTTTGTTTCTGTTGTTTTTAGGTAAATTATAAGTGAATCTTCTTTCAGGAGTGTATTAGTTACTTTCCCCTCACTGGGGTGAAATCCTGACAACCACCATTTAAAGGAGATATTTTGGTTCGTGGTGTAGTCCCTGCATGGAGGACACAAAGTGCACGGCGGAAGGGCGTGGCAGGGGACAGCTGCCCACCCATCAGCAGCCGGGAAGAACACAGAGAGAGGAGGAGCCGGGGACAAGAGCCCGCCCACCCACATCTCACCCAGTGACCACCTCCAATCAGTCCCCAGCTCCTAACACAACATCTCGTGATCCAGTAACTTCTAAATAAGTGAGAGTTGGTGTAGAGGGTGTCTGCGTTAGTGCAACCGAAACAATATTCCGCCTGTTACTAAAGAGTAATGGTAATAGTTAGAATTTCATGACAAGTGAATAAGAAGGAAATGAATATTCTATTTTGTATTGTGTATGGCAACTTATGTATTATAAATGGCCATGTTGATAGTAAGTGCACACAGTTCAGCATTAATGTCTTATTTGGAATAAGGAAGAGAATCCAAAGGGAATTAGAAGATGGAACTAAGGAGAGAGGTCAACACCGTGAAAGCAAGATCTTCATCAGAAGAACTGGCCACTCATCATTTGCCATTACCAGATTATTTCAGCAGACATGTAATGCTAGTGGTGAGTGCCAATACCACATGCTAATTAAGAGCATGCAGCAGGATAACCAAACCACACAAGAAGTCTTGATGTTTCTCTTAAAGATAAACATTCTTATTGGAAACTGGAGAGGGAAAGAAAGGTGAGAACTATAATAAAATCCCCATAGAAATCATGCAGGCAAGAAAACAATGGAGTGAAATATTTTAAATATTGAAAAAAATTAAACTTGCCAACCTAGATTCTATATTCAGCGAAATTATCTTCCAAAATGAGGGGAAAAATAACACATTTATGACACAAACAAAACCGAAGGAACTCATCTCCAATAGATATGCAATGTGAAATACATCAAGGGATGGTCCTCAAGGGAAGAAAAGTGATATAGGACAGGATCTCAAATCTACATTCAAAAAAGAAAAACATCAGAGGATGAAATAAATTAAAGTTATCATTTATTTCCTTTCTTAATTGATCTAAAACACTTTCCTGAGAATTGCTTTTGCTGTCTGCACAAGTTTTGCCATGCTGTATTTTCACGTTCATTTGTTCAGTTCTTCAGTGAACCATGTTTATACAACTGACAGAGTTTTCAAACTTCCTCTTTCTGCTACTTCTAGTTCCCTTCCGCTGTGGTCAGAAAGGACCCTTGGCATATTTCAGTGCCAATGGGTTCAATGACGGTAGCTTGTGAGGAGTAATTATACTGCCGCAAAGAAACACTCAAATACAGGTTAAAATAACAAAGAATGATACACTAACCACAACCGAAGAAACCTGGGAGGAGCTGTGGGAACTTCATACAAAAGCTGACTTTGGGGCTGGAGATTTAGCTCAGTGGTTCTGGCACCTGCTTCGCAAGTGCAAGGTCCTGAGTTCGATCCCTGGAAACCACATACAACAATGCTGGGTGTGGTGACTCACACCCACCAGCAATCACTACCACACACCACAGTGCTGGGCATGGTGGCTCACGCCTGTCATCCCAGCACTCAGGAGGCAGAGGCAGGGGGATTGCTGAGTTTGAGGCTTGCCTGGGCTACATAGCGAGCTTAGGGCCAGCCTGAACTATAAAGAGAGACCCTGTCTCAAAAAGAAAAAAAACTGACTTCAGAACATAGCAAGGTATTAGGGATGGAGAAAATACTGGGTAAACATGAAAGGACAAATTCTCTAGGAAGACACAACAGGCTTCCATGTGAGCACCCCAAAAACACCAGGAAAAACTACTGTTGGAACTGAAAGGAGAAAGAGGCTCATCCACAATTACGTTTGGAGACTTCCGCGCTCTTCCTCTGGTAATGGACAGAGTGAACAGGTGACAACCAGTGGGGACACAGCTGCCAAGTAAAGAGGAGCAACACTCGTGCCGCGATCCGCCCGGGCTGTGTTCACTTCTCCCGTCAGTGCATTCTCCTCGCTCACGTGGACTGTTCACCGAAGCAGACCACGCTCTCAGCAGTGGGCGCCTTAGCAAACCCTGGGGAGAAAGCCATGCCAATACAAGCTCACAGGGCAGTGCAGTTAAATTAGACCGCGGTGCCAGGCAAATCATTAACTATCTGGAGATGCAGGCCACTTCTGCATAACCCTTAGGTCAGCACAGTCAGAAAAGAATTCAAAAATATATTGAACTAAGTGGAAAGGAAAATACATAACAAATATGTAGGGTGCAGTAGAAGCAGTGCTAAGAGAAAATTGCACAGCACCAAATATGGAAAAAATGACCCAAAATCAGTAATACAAGTGCTCACCTCAGGAAATGGTAGAAAAAAGGGAAATATACCCTAAGACAAGCAGAAGAAAGGAACCATAAAAATTAAAAACACAAAACTGTTAAAATCTAAAAATGAAAATAATAAATTCAATGAAGCCAAAATCTGATTTTTTTTAAAAAAGTAAGATTGATGATAAAAATTCTGGCCAGTTTAACCAAGAGAAAAAGAAGACACCAATAACAATCAGAAGTGAGAATGGGGCCATCACTACTGATCCTATAGAAAGTAAATAGATGAAGAGTATTGGAAATGACTCAATGCCCACACATTTCTCACACAAGAAGAAATGAATAATACGAATAATTATCTATTTTAAAGATGGAATAATATTCCATCAGTCCCAGATGGCTTGGTTGGTTTCTAGTAAACACTGAAGGAAAAAATGCGATCAGACATTCATAATATGTTCAACAAAAAGAACACCAAACAGCTGACCATTCCTTAGTTCCAAAAGCAAACAGACATCACAAGAAAGGAAAGGTAGAGATCATACGTCTTATGAACTTACATGTAAAAATTCTGAACAGAATATTAACAAACTGACAGTGTATGCAAAAAATTACACACCACACCTAAGTCGGAATTATTCAAGACACACAAGGCTAGTTCAACATTTATGAATCCATAAAATCCACCACATCGACAGGCTCAAGAGGAAAATTGTATCATTTTATCAGTTGTTGCTGGAAAAGTATTTGACAAAATCCTCTTTGAAAATCCTCCAAAACTGGAAATAGAGAGAACTTGCTTAGTAGGGTAAAGAGCCACGGAAGAGCTAGCGACCTACTTCATGATGCAGAGCTGAGATCAGGACAGGACAAGGGGGTCTCCCTCACCTGTTCTCCTCAGCACATCAGAAGTCCTCGATAGCACAAGACAGCAAGAAAGTAAAGTAACATAAAAAGTAAAGTAAAGTAAAATAAAATAAAATGGTGATCAGATTGACAAGAAAGATACAGAATTCTCTTTATTCATAGATGACATAACTACCTATGGAAAAAAAAATCTCAAAAATTAAAAACACTGGAAATTAATAAATGAGTAAAGAAAGTTCACAAGACATACAGTCAATATATAAAGGCAACTTCTCTCTCATATACCAACAATGAAAATTTGAAATTAGCTCATATGCACATGTATTATATAGGTAGTTCAACAAGGGCTCTTGCTTATACTGAAAAAGGTTGATGCTTCAATTTTTTTAATTTAGTATTTTACATCTAGGGTATCATATGTTCACTGTGAAATTAAAACTTGATGCTCTTTTTTTTTTTTTTTTTTTTTTTTTTTTTTTTTTTTTTTTTTTTTTTTTTTTTTTTTTTTTTTTTTTGCTTTTTGAGACAGGGTCTCGCTTTGTAGTTCAGGCTGGCCCTGAGCGCACTATGGTGCCCAGGCAAGCCGCCGCGAACTCAGCAATCCTCCTGTCTCTGCCTCCCGAGTGCTGGGATGACAGGCGTGAGCCACCACGTTGGGCATTGTGGTATGCGGTGTTGATTGTTGGTGGGCGTGTCTCCATGCCCAGCATTTTATGTGGTTACCGGGGATCGAACTCAGGACCTTGCGCTTGCGAGGCAGGCACCGGAACCACTGAGCTAACCCTCCGGCCCTTGATGCTCTTTTTGATCCATTATCAATAGAGAGAAAACTTGATGCATATGTATTATTTATTAGACAACTAAATTCCATTGTGAACAGAAGCCAGATTTTTTTCTTTTTTCGGTACCGGGGATCAAACTCGGGCCCTTGTGCATCCAACGTTGGAATGGTACCACTTGAGCTAAATCCCCAGCCCCTTAGAAGATAGTGTATTTTTGATGCTTACATTTCTATGTTGCCAGATAAAACAATCCTAATCAGCTGAGGTATCCCAGAAGGACATCAGAGGCTTATCTACCCTACACTTCAGGAAACTCAGTGAGGGGATCTTAGTCCCAGGCTGCCCACACGCTATCATACACAATTTCTAATTATGGCCCCCAGGAAAAAGATTTGGTTGGGAGGAAAGGTCAGAAAGCAACCCTGGGAGGCAACAATTTATTTAAAATATTATCTTATTTGTGACTCTATGTTTAAAATATTGTCATCAAGTGTAAAAGAGCAATTTCATTCTTCAAAAGTTGGTACCATTTGGTTGTAAAACCACACTTACTTTATGACTTACTTTATCATAGGAATTTCAGGACACTGTGAAACTCATTAAAATATTGATTATTATTATATTTAAATACCAACAAGCTAGAGAAAATCTTACTTATTTTCAAACCTGAGCACCCAAGTCTCACCATTTTAGCAAGTTCAGTCAATTCGAACAATTATCTTTACAAATACCTATTTAGTAAATCCTCCTTTATTCCAGAATTTATTTTTTTAAAAATTCAAAATTACAGGAGGAAGAATAACGTGAGGACATGAAATAACTATGCGCAATTCATTAGGAGCACCAGTAGTCTGGTTATATTTTCCAAACCATAAATAATGTTCTGAGTGGTTCTGGGATTAACTTCTAGGCCACCCATGTGTAAGGACTTCTATGTAAGAACTAGTTCTGCCTTAGTGTCCACACACTGAATCCACATGTGCACACCACTAGGAGGTACCGAAGGATGCTCACATCAGCCTTGCTGGGAAGCATTCAAACTTGAGATCTTGCCGTAACATTTCTAAAGTTCTGTAGCTGCATGCAGAAACCCACGTGATGCTGAAATTTTAGGTGCAATATGCTTTGCAAAATGCCACCCCTAGCTGCAGATTTCTGGGGGATACTGACTCATGCATTTCCTGTGTGTAACTTCGTCTGAAAATTATGGCAGAAAGTACCCGACTGGCAACATATCGCCCGCAAACAGCTCTTCAGGATGGGGAGCGTTAGGCTCTAGGGTGTTCCACAGCACAATCACTACCAAGGTTAACCGTTCAGTACCATTTCTTCTTCAAACTCTATCCTACAGCAGTTCGAGATATTAACATCCAAAGTGCCATGCGTGCTAAAAACGCAACTCACTATCCATGTATGAACTGTGTATCGACTAATCAAAGGTAAAGCAGTGAAACTACCACGTGTCAGTTTTTCATCATTGTAACCAACTACCTGAGAAAAACGACTTACAGAAGGAAGATTTACTTTGGGTCAGAGTTGCAGGGGGCTCACTCCGTGGTCCACTGGCTTCAAGGAAGTGCTATCATGGCGGAACAGCATGGCAGAGCAAAGTTGGTCATCTCTTGCTTTCTGGAAAAAACAGCAAAAGTCTAAGAAAAAACAGAAAAAGTCTACGAAAGTTACATGCTTCCAAGTATACCCCCAGCCAATCCATTCGACTAGGCCTCGCCGCCTACGACTCCTTCAGTTAAGAAATCATCAAAGGGCTGCCGGGCGTGGTGGCCTGTAATCCCAGCATTTGGGAGGCAGAGGCAGGAGGATTGCTGAGTTCAAGGCTTGCCTGGGCTACATAGTGAGCTCAGGGCCAGCCTGAACTACAAAGCGAGACCCTATCTCAAACAAACAAACAAACAAACAAAAAACAAAAAAAAGAAATCATCAAAGGGCTAATCCATTGACGAGGTTAGAATTCCCGCGAACCCATCACCCCTCCAGGCCTCTCTTGATCCAGGTAAGTTGACAAGGTTAACCAACGGACACTACATCTCGGAAGAAAATTTTAACGTCAATCATAATTTAGAGTATGCAAGGTGGCTAACATTGGAGAAAAATAAATTACCAATTTATATAAATTTATTTATATAAATAAATGCCATTTTATATAAATTTCCCCAAGTAATTGTGAGAAAGATGTATGTTCATAAAATGTTTATTCAAGACTGTCTTCTTTAGCTTCTAAGCAGAGTCTGCTACACGTAGTTTCCTTGCCCGCATGGACAGCTGGGTGGTCCACATCTCTCTCCCGCTAGATCACACACCTGTCAGGGTCATCTGGAGACAGTGGTATTTTCATGAGTTTATGGACAGGGTTTGCCCTCTTTTCTTTTGTTAAAAACAAAGGAAGTGGGGCTTTGTAGCATTTCCAATTCCTTCTGGCTAGTCAATGGTAACGTGTACTATTTGCTTTTATTATCCTTGTCAATAAATGCAATTGTATTTCTGTTTAGCCTTTTCATTTTTCTTATTCATTTTTACCTCCCTGATCCTATCTTTACTTGTTTTTATTCAAGCTTTTAAGAACTGCTTTATCTCTCTGGGCTTAAAAGGCTTCCAAGGACTTCTGCTAATTGTGTAACACCAAAACCCATTGTTTTCCAGTTGGGTGAATTAGGAGTGTACAATCACAGCTGCTAACTAGCTACCCAAAGCTTAACACTAATCCCTTAAGGTTCAGATCTTTGGGAATGCAAGTGCACTAAAATTTACTTATATGCATTCTGCTTTCCTATAATCGGGTTTTGGAAGAGATACACATTTCGTACCATTTGTACACACTACCTGTGGACACAAATGAGTGTAGGAGTGGACGCTCCTTACCGCAGAGAGGCTGCTGCTGTGTCCTCTGGCCGGGAGCAATGGTCACCCTCCCCTTGAACATGAGCTACACAGTGGGCTCAGGGAAGGATCAGAACACAGCTGCGTTTTGCCTTCACGTCACAAACTTGGCCATTTTCTAGCTTCACGGTCAATCAACTCGAAGGCTGGCCTAAAGCATGCCAGACATTTCTTCCTAGTCTATGTTAAATCCTATGGGAATCCTCACGAAGAAACAGAAAGTAACTTACCTTTCGTTCTTTCCTCAAGAATTGGCTCCCAAGAAAATGTAAAATATAAAACTTGGGATGTTTTAAAAATCTTCAAACTTTGGCTTAAAAAAAAGCATGTTACCTTCTCGACAACATACTTTTTACTGTAGGCTTTAATTCTCGAAAACATATTAAGAGTATATGGTTTCATTTCTCTTTTATCTTAATTCTACTCCACCTGGGGTCCTTTTTCTGCTACCTCCAAGTTTACAGAAACAGCCTGAGTCTAAGCCAAGGCCTCTCTGCTCTTGGCTGGTCTCTGACCAATCCTAGGGTCACTGATCTCCAGGTCCACTTCTCTCCCCAATCCAGGCCTGTGCATGGGCCACACCACTGGTCAGGGCCACTGCGCAGGCCGAGAGAATGCTGTGTCTGTGGACCGGGACTTGGGCTGGCATGGGCAATGGAGAGCAGTAAGGAGGCGGGTTGGGGGGTCCTCTTGGTCCCACAGACTCCGATCCCAAAGTGGAGGAGACATCACTGAGAGGCAGGGTGGGGCCCTCTGCTCCAAGCTGGACCTGTTTTCCAGGTCAAGAGGCATTACTATGGTCAAGCTGATGGGCACATGTGACAGAATAATAGGCCCACAAAACAGGATCGTTTCCACTTACACGGGATGGTAGCAGGCAGGCAGGCCGCATAGAATTAGAAGGGTTGAGTGGAAAAGTAAATGTGCTTCACAGTAATAATCCGAAGCTAAAAAAAAGCTGAATAAATGAGATAAAGAAAGACATTGTTTTCTTTTATGTCTTCAATCGTTGGCCAGAAAACAAGAGAAAGGAAGAACCTGAGAAAAGCTATATGCTTCCAAGTTACACCCCTGTCACCTTGATGCTTTGTCTCCCTCACTCTGATGGCTTTAGTGAACCCTGGTCCCTCTCAAATGCTGTCCTCGGTCCAAGCAGCAAGCCAAGGACCAAAGGATGCTAACATCCCCCTTGCGTCTGTATCCCAGTGGGAGAGGAAACCCTTCGGAAATGTTTAGAAAGTAAGTGTGTGTAACTGAAATAACCAGAAATGTCGGTAAGGAGGATAAATAAATTAAACAGCGGGAGCAACATTCCAGGCAGGGATGCGGCCGTGCAGAGCATGACTTCCTCGTCCAGCGGGGGCTCCGCCAGCAGCACCCCAGCCTGCCCTGTACACAGACTGTGCGGCCCTCCGAGACCAAGGTGCCCGGGCCAGGCTGTGGAGGGCGCTCCCCGGTTGGTGGAGAGCTCCTGCAGAGCTGTGTGCTTTCACTCAAAGGCAGAAGGGGCGGGCAAGGCAGACTGCCAGCCCCTCTTGGCCCTTCCACGCCAGCTCTGACTCGTGAGGAGGGCCGCACCCTTGGGACCTTTCCAGCTTCAGTTACCTCCCAAAAGTGCCATCTTCAAGCACCACCACGGCCTGGGGGTTAGGGCTCTGGCCTGCGAAGGAGGCGGGCACATGTGTTCTGCCTGTGTCCACCCAACAGCAGCAGGGAGCCCAGCGAGGAGGCTCTTGGGCCCCCAAGGAAATGACAAGAAGGGTCCTCAGCACAGAGGCAGAGCACGAGGTCTCTTTGGAGCAAACAACACGGGACACCGTGCGTACTCCGTGGACAGCCCTGCCTCAGAACCGCCCGGGACACTCTGGGGCCACGCTCAAGTGCTTTCGGTACCAGGCGGACGCGGGTCAGCCTTCCCTCAGCCGTGGGGCCGGTGGGCTTGGAGGACTTAAACAGGCCTCTCGGTGGAGCCGCACGACCCACCTGCACCCACCCGAGTCGGCTTCTCAGGCGCACGAGCTCCGCCCGGATGAGGTGAGTGGGGAGGAGCCGCGGAGCTGGCGCACAGCTGCTGGGCCTGGCTCCCGCACCTGCCCGGCCAGGCCCCGCCGTCTTCTCCTCACGCCCCTCTGGCCATTTGCTCTGCACCTCGCGGCTGCCTCTTCCTACCTGGCCCCTGGCCTGCCATCTTCCCAAGAAACCTCCCACCCTGGGACTTTATTATTTTTTTTTAACTTTCCTTCTCTTCAGAGCAGTCACTCAGAAACTGAGTATTCTCCCAGTTGACAGTAAAAAGAAGGGAAAAGCCTCAAGCTCCGTCTACTGATAATCTCCGGAAAGTGGCTAACTTCACCCGCCTGTGCTACCGAGGTACAAAGGGTGCTGCACAGCAGCCTCTGAGTGTGGCAGTGAAACACGCACAGCAGCGAGAACCGCAATCATCCCTGCGCACAGCGCAGCCACGCAGAGTCCCAGCCGTGGGTTGGCGGTGCAGCAGGCCGGCAGCTGACAGCGCCGCCTCATTAGCGCCGGGAGGGCCTATTAGCACAGCACGCGTTCTGCGCCATGTCTTCCCACCCGTTAACCACATGGCCCTGGCCACGGGTGGCCCATTCCACGCAGCCCACACGGGGCCACTGACTCCCAAGCGCAGCTCATGGCATAGAGCACGAGAGGCCCGGCGTGGACCAAAGGAGGCTCCCCTGCTACAGCCCCAGGGACTCTCCCTCGCGTCCCTAGGAAGTTAGGATCTAATGGAGGCAGAAGAAATGTAACACGCATGAAATAGCCGCTGAGCAGCTGCAGTGGCGGGAGCAATTGCTTCGCACTGTCTCGGTCTGTAACTGGGACGGGCACAGAGACGCTCGAGGCTGGGCAGACGCCGCTTCCCAGCTTACGGCTGCCGAAGCCTCGCTCATTCCTAGACACAGCCTCCCTTTCCCCCGCAGACTCACGGCCCTTCTGCCCCGAGGGCCGTGGACCAGGAGGTGGCCGCCCGGAGGCACAGCTGTGAACGCAGATAGGACCAGTACCAACCAGTCTTAGTAAAACCCCCCAAAGCAGAGGCTTTGAGCGGGGAGATGTAAACAGAAGTGTAGATATGGGTTAGGCCTATTAACTATAGGCACAGTAACACCTCAGTTCACATTCACTGCTGTTTGCAAAAAAATTTGGCTTGTGAACAGAAACACTGAGCAAAACTTCGCTTCTGCTTGTGAGTTCTGCATCAGCACCTTCCCCAGAAGTGTGGAAAGTGAGAAGTTTGGGAACCGAGTGTGCACCCCTGCACGGTCACGACCAGATGCAAAGCTCTGAAGCCCTGTCAGTGAAGGAAAGGGGTACCCGTGCTGCTGATGCGATAGCAAAGTCATTAGGAAACAAATACATAATTAACATTTTGATTACTATTATGGATTGTCACAACTGTGCCCGGAAGAGGGCGTGTCAGTGCCAGCCTCTGGATCCGCCCTCGCGACTGCCCGGCCCGTCTCACCCCCCGCCTCACAACCCTGGCTTCCCTGGGAGGCACCAGCCGGCCACAGAAGGGCTCTCCTAGCCTCGTGCGGCGCCTCCTGGCTCCATCTTCTGCCAGGCTGCCCGAGACAAGCTCCAGGGGAAAAGATCACCGGCAGCAGCGGCTCCGGCCCGTGGCCCGGGTGTGTCCAGTGCGGCGGGACCAGCCTCACTCGGGCGCGTCCCTCACGGCCGCAACACTTGTCCCTGCACAGCTCTGCACATGCGCTTAAACTCGGCCCCGCCTCCTGCCCTGCACAGGGCCGCGTGTCCGTGCCTGGCTTCCAGGCGGTGGCGGCCGCTCCCCGCATCTTCGGCCTTTCCCGAAGCCCTCGCGGTCTTTGTGTTCCTCCGAGGCCCCGCCTTCCCCAGGGCCTCAGCTGCTCCGGGCTTTCTCAAGGGCTGGCTCCTTTGTCTCCACCCCAGGAAGAGCCGGGTCTCAATCTTCGCTGTTTATTCCTGCCTGCCTCTTTAGAATGTGTGACCTTGTACGTGCGCGCGTGCGCGCACACACACACACACACACACACACACACACACACACACACAGAGGCACGGAACCCCACCATCTGATCAGACCTCAAACTAACACCACGACGGGCCGGGGACGGGGGTGAGTTCATTCTCCCAGCAGCTCCGTGAGTCCCGCGCACTCCTCCTCCTGTCTGCTGGTGCCCGGGAGGTGCCAGGATGCTGTGACCCACAGTCAAGCAGCCCAGAGGGCAGAGCCCTCGCCCTCAGCTCTCCCCGCCGTCCGCTCGATCTCACCGCAGCCCACGCCGGCGCATCTTCCAAACGCACCTTAGCCCACAGTGATCGCTAGCTCTCCCCTCCCGCCCGAGGACGCCAGGCCCCCGCTCCCCTGCGGTTCTGCCACTCCGCACCCCACTTGCTCCCAGCCGGCTTGCACCCCGGCCCCGGTCCGATCACTCCTTGCACACTCTGTCTCCTTAACCCTTTCTTCCCCAGCCTTTCTTGCTTGACACAGTTCCGATCGCCGCTGGATCCATCTCTTAATCTGCGCTCAGGACCCGTGAGACCGACCGTGGAGAGAAAGGACAGCCGTCCTTCCCGCTTGAAGTTATGAAAGCAAAGCCCGTGCCGTGCAGTAATTCTGTATTTGCATCAGCTTTCTCTGTCTTCAAGGAAACTACTTTACTCGCTCGTCTCTTTCCAGAAACCTGAGTATCACCTACTTGATTCTGCCAGGGCGACAACTTTACCTCTTATTTAATGAGGAAACAGAGGCCATAAAAACAGAACATCTCCCTCTGCTGTCCCAACACCTCCAAGCCACCCGCGTCCAAGTGCGTAAACTCTGCCTCTCCTCCCTCCGGAAGGAAGAGAGCTCCAAGGTCATTATTTTGCTTTTCCCCAAGGTGACTGTGTGTCTACCGTCACGAGTGGGTGCGGAAAGAAGCAATAGATGTAGCACCTATTGGATTCTCCTGATGAATTCAGCATTTCTCAGCATATTGAGCTTTTGAATTATTAATCGTGTGCACGGTCCAAAAACACATCCATAACATACAACATGGAATAGGGAGAGAGCAAAGTATCCCCTCATGCCCAGTGTTTCTAATAATAATACCAACCAGAGGAGGAAAGTTGGGGTTGTTTGTGCACGTCCCCCAAGACAAGAAGATAAAAACAACATTTAAGTATGTAAATGTACGGGGACCTTGAGCAAGGTTTTATTCACTTATCTTCTGGAGAGTTTGATATGACCAATAAAAAAGAACTTCCTTCGGTGTCTTACCCTATTCTTACAAATAATATTATTTGAATTCTCTCAGCATGATAACTTATAGTTTCTGAATTAATATGAGCCTCTGTGCCTGCCTCACAAATCCAAGGTCGTGAGTTCTATCCCTGATGCCGGGAATTAATTAATTGATCAATCAATCAATCAATCAATTAAGATTAGCATCAGCTCTACAGCTTACTGTTCAAATGGAAGAAGTGGAAGTATCAGAGGGGAGATGAGACCTTCGGTTACTCAGGTGTCAAACTCAGTGAGTTTTATCCTTTCTCCTCCTCCCTCTCTTTCCCTCATTCCTTTCCCTCCAGGAATGGCTGGGTCCTAAAGATCCAGGTGCGCTGTCCTCAGGAGGCTCCCCGGAACTTAGAAAACGCTTGGGGAGACAAGATATAGACACAGAATCTCAGAGGGCAGTTTGACACAGTTTACATTCAATGAGAAATAAAAACATTCCAAATGAAGAAATCCCCCGTGAATTACTTATGCCCAGCACGTACCTTTTCTTTCATGCTTTAACAGACCATCCGCACGTTTTTCAACCTGGCTATTACTCTTTCAGTGACCCCTGTGCCGCCACCGTCACTCCCACGGGGATGACTCCAGCGCCTCCCCCGAGCTCCCTGACCCCCCACCCCTGCCGGGGTTCACTGCCAATCTGCCCTTCGCTCAGCTATGTGTCTGTGGCTACCTGCTCGAAAACAGTCTAGAGCCCCCTGCTTCGAAGCGTGTGCAATACAAATTACTGTGCCTGACTTTGAAATGTGTCAGAATCTCGTGACACCTTGATACCTATCTTGATTTCCCTTGAGACCCGAATTCTTTTATCTGATGGGACCAGTAACCCCAGGGCCACAGAAAACCTGTCACTTCTGAATCGCCACAACCTTGTTTTCTCCCTTGCCTGAGCAGCATTTTTTTAAATAAATTGACTTTATTGGTATATTTTAGGAGTACATTATGATCACATTCCTCTTCAAGAATTTGTACCTGTACAGGATATTATCTTGATTCTTATTTTTCCTCGCCCCTCAACTTTAGCCCATGCCTCAAGGTGTAGATTCCCTGTCTCTGTACAAGCTCCTCCCTCTCTCTTCCCCGTACTATGTATCTACGTACCCAGGACAGGTACCACATAGATCAGAACATGTGTTCACTTCAGTTTTTCCAATCATTAACTCTTAGGAAGTAGGAACTAATGGTACAGTACAGACTCCAGAGCAACTGCATGGTCAGGAATATAGAGCCAGAAATTTTTAGCTCTCCAGGACTTTATGAATCTTATCTTATTGATTTACATTTTCTAAGAAATGTTTAAATGAGTTAACAAGACTTACCTATTTTTGAATATACGTTCTGTATACTATTACATATGTGTGTAGTATAAAAGACACATGAAAAGTGAAATTCTCAGAAGAATCCATTAAGCACTAAAACTCATAGTTTTATACTCCTCTCTTTCTACATTGAGAATCATGGAAATATTTTTGACTCAGCTATGTGCAAAAGCTAAGATATATGTTTTGAAATAGTTGGATAAGAGGGAATGTACACATTAAAAACGTGATTTAGGGGCTGGGGATTTAGCTCAGTGGTACAGTGCTTGCCTCGCAAGCATGAAGCCCTGGGTTCGGTTCTCAGCACCAAAAAATAAAAAAGTATAAAAAAAAACACAAAATAACAAAAAAAAAAAAACGTGATTTACTTTAGACACAGCTGGACAGTAAGATTTTTTTCTCATCATGTCTATGTAAATGCTCAAAAAATTCTTGTTAAGTGGTTGAATTTTTGATAGTTACTCAATAGAAAATTCAAATTCTGAAACATGCAAACAATTTTTTCATAAATTAAAACCAAGTATTATTTCCCATTTCGGAGTACTATTTCCCAATTAAAATTCTTTATTCTAACTTTAATTGACTGGGAATAGATACTTCAATTCCATATCTTTAGGTTTTACTATTGTCTGGAAGAATATAAGCCCAAGAATCTGTCCTTTCTAGTAATTTCCTTTGCATTAAAAAAAAGAAAAAGAATTCGAATTCTAGCCCATTTCCTTTCCAGACAGCGATGAAGACTAAAAACAGGTAACATCAGCCAGGCCATATCCGGAAACCAAGGCGGGGACCAAGCTCTCTTCATACAGTGACGGAGACTAGCCAAGTATCACCAAATCCCGAGACAAACTTCCACTCCACAGATGGCTTGTTATTCCTTGCTTTAGCACTTCTAGTAATTGGCGAACAGTTCTTACTACAATGGAGTGCTCTAAGAATCAGACAGCTTCGTAATGGATTGCTTCTCTGTTTCACCACGGACCGCAATTTGTCTTCCTTCAATCTTAGGGCACCCACCCTCCGTCTGAATCCTCAAACAGTAACACGCATCGACTTGCTCTTCCACGTGACAGGTGTTCCTGAACAACAACTCCTGCGCAGCCCTTAAGTCCTCCATCTTCCTGGGTCCCTTCAAACTTCTTCCTCCGGCATGGCCTCCCTCTGTCTTGACAATAAT
This sequence comes from Thryonomys swinderianus, assembly GCA_004025085.1. Lineage (NCBI taxonomy): Eukaryota > Metazoa > Chordata > Mammalia > Rodentia > Thryonomyidae > Thryonomys > Thryonomys swinderianus. The sequence continues at coordinate 41,852 of PVIC010010674.1, forward strand.
CTGAAGGGAATTTTGCCCTTCGACCTGTTTAAATGCGTTCTGGTAGAGGCGACAGAAAACCAACCCCAAATTGGCTTCCGTCAGCACTGAAAACTCAGTGACAGAGCAGTTCCGAGGCTGCTCGGCGCAGGCTCTGGGCCCGTTCCCTGGGGCTCACTCTTCCTGCCTTTATCTCTGTTAACTTTCTCCCAGACTGACTTCGCTCCTGGTTTTGGATGCCTGCCAGGAGCAATTAGTACCGCGTGGTGCCTCATTCAGCAGGAGAGGCAGGTTGCTTCTCATTAACTGCTGGGAGAGAGAAAACACTGAGATTTACATCAATTGGCCACCCCTGAACCAATCCCTAAAACCAAGGGAATGCCATGCACTGATAAGCTTAGGCCTGGATTAATTAAACCAATTAGAGAGCAAAGGAAGATGGAATTTTCCTGGCTGGCCTGAGCTAAGCAAGTTTTGCTGCTGAGCTGGGCCGAGGTCCACTCAAGCCTAACCCTGCCCTGACAGGGGAGGTGGAAGAGGCGTTCAAGGAGGTCATCAAGTCTTCCGTCCACCAGGCATTTAAACCTGCGTGTAACGCCACACTGGAAGGGTCTTGTTAGTGTTCAGATTCCGCGAGATGTTAGGAATCTCTCATTGGCAATCCCTCATTCTGGAGACATCCCTTTATGAATGCAGGCTTACCTTGCCTTTTTAATTTAAAACCAAGAAGCAGATGCAATTTTTAGAATGTGTACTTACAAAAGTACTTAGTGTGTGGGCCAGAGATTTAGCTCAGTGGTTCCAGCGCCTGCCTCGCAAGCGCAAGGTCCTGAGTTCGATCCCAGTAACCAGATACAATGCTGGGCATGGTGACTCACACCCACCAGCAATCAATACCACATACCACAGTGCTGGGCGGGGTGGCTCACGCCTGTAATCCCAGCACTCAGGAGGCAGAGACGGGAGGATTGCTGAGTTCGAGGCTTGCCTGGGCTCCATAGTGAGCTCAGGGCCAGCCTAAACTACAAAGCAAGACCCTGTCTCAAAAAAAAAAAAAAAAAAAAAAAAAT
>PVIC010010675.1:0-42840 GCA_004025085.1 Thryonomys swinderianus
CTGTGCAGCAAACAGCTTAACATTTCAGCCAGCAGAGAAAAGGATGTCAAATGCCTTTAAATGCCAATATGTGCTCTGGAGTCCTGGAGTTTGGGACTGTACTGCAACAGACACAAGCAGAAGCACTGTAGGTGTACATATATATATGCACACGCTTGCACACTTGTACCCACACAGCCCATGTGCAAGGGAAAATTTCTCTCTCTAGGTCCCTAGTTGGGAGGTCTGGGACAAAGCTCAGTGGCAGATGACTTTCCTTGTACCAGATTCAACCCCCAGCATGTAAAGGGCCAATGAAAAGTTGACTGTTACAAAGCCCACCAACTCAGGGGCTGGGGATTTAGCTCAAGTGGTGCTGGGCCTACCCTGGAAGCATAAGGACCTGAGTTCAGTCCCCAGTACCGCAAAAAGAAAAAACAAAAAATCCTAACAGCTCACTCTCAAAGGGTTATGCTTTCAAGTAGGCTATGCTCACTAAAGAACATTCTTGAAACTCCTCATCCTAAGAAATTCCACAAAACCAAAACATGCACAGACTACCAGGAAGAGGTAGAGATGCTACCTTCCCTTATCCCATATCAAAAGACAATTACAGTGGAATACCAAACTAGAGAACCAGGCCATAACTGAGTCTCCTATAAAATGAGGTTGATAAGGGGCTGGAGATTTAGCTCAGTGGTTCCCACACCTGCCTAGCAAACTCAAGATCCTGAGTGCCATCCTCAGTAACCACATACAATACCGGGTGGGGTGACTCACACCCACTGGCAATCAGTACCACATACCACAATGCTAGGCCTGGTGGCTCACGCCGGCAATCCCAGCACCTCCCAGCACGGGGGGGGGGGGTGGCACAGAGGCAGGAGGATTGCTGAGTTTGAGGCTTGCCTGGGCTACATAGTAAGCTCAGGGCCAGCCTGAACTGCAAAGCGAGACACTGTCTCAAAAAAAGAAAAAAATGGGCTGGAAGGTTAGCTCAGTGGTTCCAGCAACTGCCTCATAAGTGCAAGGTACTGAGTTCGATCCCCGGTGACCACATACAATGCTGGGCGCGGAGATTCACGCCCACCAGCCATCAATATTACATACCACAGTGCCGGGTGTGGTGGCTCATGCCTGTAATTCCAGCACTCAGGAGGCAGAGACAGGCGGATTGCTGAGTTTGAGGCTTGCCTGGGCTACATAATGAGCTCAGGGCCAGCCTGAACTACAAAGCGAGACCCTGTCTCAAAAAAAAAAGAAAAAAGAAAAAAAAGAAGAAAATGACATTGACAGCATAGACTCACTCCAAGAGCTCTGGGGATGCCCCAATCTGACAGGAACCGAACTTTGTGGAATGCAGAGTATGCTCAGGAGAGGTAGTCCTAATCTTGGTATGTTCATCATCACAGACTGTAGACCTTTGGGAAGGTGCCTCATATGAGGCAGATGTGCTTGTGCAATTCAAGATACAGCATAAAACAGTCTATCTAATAAGAATGATTCTACTGATCTGTAATGGGAGAGTGAAGTGGGTGATCACTAAGGACCCACACCCCTCCATTGCAGTCCCTCATAAAGTCAAGGTTACTAGTAGAAAATAAACCCGGGACAAGGCTGAGTGTGGTGGAACACATCTGTAATTCCAGCACTCTGAGGCAGAAAGACTGCAGGTTTGAGTCCTCCCTGGGCAATTTAGTGACTTAGGAAGACTCTGTCTCCAAGTTTTAAAAAAGAGCTCAGTGTGAAGGACCTGGATTCAATCCCCAGTACATGAATCAATAAATCAGGGCTGGTGATATAGTGCTATATAAAAACCTGAGCCTAAGTCCCAGTATCACCACCACCACTCCCCCCAAAAAGTAAGGACTGCCAAAGAGATTTAGTTCTAACACTCAACAGATGGGCACTCAGAAACACCCAGAAAAGACTGAATCTGAATTTCACTCATTCTTTGTTGTCATCCCCCTCCCCTGGTGATACTGAGGATTGAACTCAAGGCCCCATACATGATAAGCAAGGGCTCATACCAGTGAACTTCATCCTCAGCCCTCCTTATTTTAAGAGAACACCTACCTAAGTTGCTCAGGCTGGCCTTAACTTGCCATTATCCTGTCTCAGCTCCTAAGCAGACAGATCCTAAAATGACAGATCTGTGCCACATCCAACAAATCTTTTCAACATTGTGTATACATGTCACCGAAAACGAAATCCTAATATATATCTTTGCATGGATATGATCCTTTCCTTTGGAATTGCCTAAAGGTATAATGTAAACACCACTAGTTTCATTAACATGAAAATTAGGATGAAGCTGCTCTTGACATGGAGTAGAGAGGATCATAATCTGGAGGGTCACTCAGGAGGATCTGCTAAATCCTGTTTTTAGAGCAGGATGGTGGGTACATTTAAGTTTCATTTTTTATTCTTTAAAATGTCCATAGTATACTACTTACATATTCAACTTTATTACTGCTAAAAATACAATTAGTCGAATACCATTTTTCCCTAATTCTAAAAATAACACTTATTAAGCCAGATGTGGTGGCACTTAATCCCAACACTTGGAGGCTGAGGCAGGATTGCCATAAATTCAAGGCCAGCCTGGGTTACACAGTGAGTTTGTTTTGTTTTTGCTCTTTTGGAACCGGAGATCAAAGCTGTGACCTTGTATTTGCAAGGCAGGTGCCAGAACCACTGAGCTAAATCCTTGGCCTACACAGTAAGTTTGAGGCCAGCCAGCACTACATAGTAAAAGCCTGTCTCAAAAAGCAAAACAAAACAAAACACATTATTAAATACTTCCTGCTTGCCATGTACTCTTCTGAGAATTTTGCACATATTATCATATTCCTCAAAACCACTCTGGGGAGTAGATGTATCATCTTTTTTACAAAGACAAAAAGACATACAGCAGGTCCTTGTCCACAGTCATGTACACAGCAATCAAATTATATTCAATTCTGAAGCAGAATTCCACCCCGTGTCCATACTGGCAACCCTCCCAAATTAGCAAGTCTGTCTACCTAAGGCTGACTCTACGTTAAACAGGGAACATACAGGAAAGACAACACTGACAGCAGACAGTCATTGCATCTTAGGCCCCACCCTTCTGATCTGATTCTACACAGAAGCCAGCTAAAATAGTCAGATATTCAGACAGCAAGTTATATTATTAAAATATCCATAAAGCTAGTACAGGGCCGGAGGGTTAGCTCAGTGGTTCCAGTGCCTGCCATGCAAGCGCAAGGTCCTGAGTTAATCCCCGGTAACCACATATAATGCTGGGCATGGAGACACGCCCACCAACAGTCAACACCGCATACCACAATGCCGGACGTGGTGGCTCACGCCTGTAATCCCAGCACTCGGGAGGCAGAGACAGGAGGATTGCTGAGTTCGCGGCGGCTTGCCTGGGCACCATAGTGAGCTCAGGGCCAGCCTGAACTACAAAGTGAGACCCTGTCTCAAAAAGCAAAAAAAAAAAAAAAAAAAAAAAAAGCTAGTACAATGACAGACACTTATAATCCTACCTACTTTTGAAGTTAAGGCCAGAGAGGCACCTGGCCTCAAACTCCTAGGGATCCCCTTGCCTCAGCATCCCAAAGTACTGAGATTAAAGATATATACCAGTCAGGGATTTAGTTCAGTGGTTCCAGCACCTGCCTTGCAAGTATAAGGTCTCAAGTTCAATACCCCCCAAAAAGACTTATGCTACCACTCTGGGAGGCTGAGGCAGGAGGATATACCATTCAGCCCAGCCTGGACATTTAAAAGAAATTCTATCTCAAAATAAAATTCTTAAAAAAGAATTTTTTAAGAGATGGGCTAGGGATTTGTTTCAGTGGCATTGCCACCTGCCTTGCAAGTGCAAGGTCATGAGTTTGATCACTGATACCACAAACAAAACAAAACACAACTCTGCGTTCAATCTCCAGTACCCCCAGAAGGAGAAAGGAAAACAGGAGAAAAGATGAGACTCCTAGGCTGCTCACCCAGGCTCATCCTGCTCAAGGCCCTGGGTTCAATCCCCACACCAAGGGAAGAAGGGGAGAAAAATTACCCCTAACAACTGGAAACAACCTATGTAAATATCTAAGACCAGGAAAATAGTTTACCCACAGAAAAATCTTATGCAGCCACTGCAGGATAAGTTTTAAAGAAATGCACAGGTAAACAAGACATGGTGGCCCATGTCTGAGCAACTGAGAGCACATGCCATATAGCAAAACCTTTCAACTCTGCAACCAGTCCCACTCTATCCTGTCACCACTGCTGCCCAAACTCCCTTTCAAGAGCAATCTATGTTCTGCTGGGGCTCAGGACCCTCTACACCTCTAGGCCTGGCCACCTGTTCCTGGCTAAATTCTGCCCTCTCCTCCACTACTGCTGTCCTTCAATTTTATCTCTATGGCTGCAGCTTGTGTGTCATCCAGTGAACAGCATGTCCCCCAGGCAAAGTGCAAGATTTCCAGAAGCAGCAAAGGATCCTGTTGGCAAAGCCTCAGAATCCTGAAAAACCCCCAGGCATTGTTTTACCCAGTGCTTCCTATATGTAGAAAACATACAACTCCTGTAATACGAATGGATGACTGTTAAAATGCTGGATCCATGAAGTCAGACTTTTGTAAAAGGGGAAGGGCTGGCCCTCAGAATATATGGCTGCCCATAAGAGTAAATGTCATTAGGCAGGAACTCTCAAACTGGGCTTTCCTTTCTGGGCTCCTTACATGCAAATTCTGGTGATTTGTTTGTTTTAGGTTTTGCCTTTTTCTTCTTTTTTAGGGGGGTAGTTAAGACAGGATCACAGTACAAAACCCATACAGGACTCAAACTTGCAATCCTCCTGCCTCAGCCCCAAGACTGAGTTTACACAAAGTCCTTACTGGGATCAATAATGGCCAAGTGAAATATACAGACTTTGTCACAGAACTTCACAACATCCTCAACATGTACAGAAAAATCTATTTAGTGAAGCATGACATTCATCTACATCTGTATCAATTGCCAATTTAGAGTTTAATTACAGAAACTAGGAAGGGAGAACAGTGGGCCTGTCTAGGACTCTACATTCTCCACAGACAACTCTGAACCACAGGTTTCAACAGGCCAGAGGCCCAGGGAGGTCCTCTATACTTTGAAGCCTATCCACTGCCACAACAGGCCCCAATTATCAGCAGGCAGGAGTGAGTGCTGCCAATTTCCTCAAAGCATTTTCACCTTCTAATCATGTCTTGGTCTGTCTTCCTATCAATTTCTACCCTCCTACCATCCTGTTTTTGCTGTTGCCCTGTGGAAGAGACTGGAGGAAAGACAGCAGGTACATGGGAAACAAATTAAAACCCTGGCCTACCCAATTGCCTGTATCCTGAGTTCTGCACTAGAAGAATGTCCACTCCACTTCTGATCTAATCTAAAAGCCTCCCCCAGGTCCATCTGCAACATTAGGCAAAGGCCTTTAGCAAATGACCACTACCACAGCCTCACCTGAAAGAAATAAGCTCAAGATAGTATCAAAACTGACTACCTATGCTCACATAAGCCAGAAGGTGCAAACCTAAAGAAGTGGGCATTTCAGAAAATGCAGAGACTCACCACACTGGAGCAGAGCAGATGAGATCCAAACAACTGCTTTCAAATGCTCCAGGGACTGCTGACCTGCCCTGGTCATAAGGCAGTTCAGTCAGTGAAATCAGGATCACTGCACTCCAGGAACATCTCTGTCCCTACACGATGTCCTGGAAGTGACCGTACCTATAGACAGTGGTCATCACAGACCCTAGACCCCATACCAGCTATGACACTCTACTAAGGCAGAAGCTCTCCAAGTCCCAAACATCATCTGGAAGGATCTGCCTGGGCAGAACAGAAGAATCCCTTCTAAAATTAAATGACACACTAAAAGTACTGAAGAACAGAGAAGGAACACAACTTCATTCTAGTAAAGTAAAACTCATTTTGATTAACATCACCAATGAGTCATATGGATGTTGGGGTATTATACCTCTGTGGGATTCTTCCTAATCTCCATAACCTGTTTACTGACAAGCAAACATCAGACAAACTCAAATTGAGAAATATTCTAAAACACACTTGAGCAGTGCTCTCACAAGTATTATTCTAATGAAAAATAAGAAAGGACATAGATCAGAAGAGGTATGACATCTAAATTGAATCTAGTATCTTGGGTGGGTTTCAGAAAAGAAAAAGAACACTAGTGAGAAAACTGCTGAAATCCCAAATAGGTCTATAGTTCTTTTTTTTTTTTGAGACAGGGTCTCACTTTGTAGTTCAGGCTGGCCCTCAGCTCACTATGTAGTTCAGACAAACCTCGAACTCAGCAATCCCTCCTGCTTCTGCCTCCCAAGTGCTGGGATTACAGGCTTGAGCCACCAAACCCAGCGTCTGTGGTATGTGGTACTGACTGCCGGTGAGCATGAGCCACCACACCCAGTATTGTTATATGTGGTTACCAGGGATGGAATCATGGACCTTGCGCTTGCTAGGCAGGCACTGGAACCACTGAGCTAAGGCCCCAAACAGGTCTCTAGTTCTATCAATAGTGTGGTCCTTTGTTAATGTCTTAGTATTGACAGATATATCACGGCATTTTTTTTCACCAATACTTAAGATTGAACGATCTTGCACATGCTAGGCAAACACTCTACCAATGAGCTATATCTTGAACCTTTTTAAAATTGTATTTAGAAACACAATCTGGGGCCGGGGATTTAGCTCAGTGGTGCTGGTGCCTGCTTTGCAAGCTCAAGGTCCCAAGTTCAATACCCGGTAACCACATACCACAGTGCCGGGCATGGTGACTCATGCCTACCAGCAATCAGTACCACATACCACAATGTCAGGCATGGTGGCTCACACCAGTAATCCCAGCACTTGGGAGCCAGAGGCAGGAGGATTGCTGTGAGCTTGAGGCTTGCTCAGGGCCAGCCTGACTACAAAGTGAGACCTTGTCTCAAAAATAAATAAATAAAAGGAAAAAAAAGAAAAAGAAAGCATAATCTGGCTAAATTTATGTACCCTGGCCTGAAATTTGTGATCTTCCTACTTTAGTCTCTTGAATGGCTGGATTACAAATGTTTTCCACCATACCCAGCCTATCTGATGGTTTTATAAGGTGTTAACTTTAGAAGATTGGTGCAGTGTTATGGCTACTATAAGCATTCCAAAATAAAGTTTATTTTAAAACTGATTTACACAGTTGGGAAAGACGGCACATGCCTCTGGTTCCAACACTTGGAAGGCTGAGGCAGGAGGAGTGAAACAAATCTAAGGCCAGATTGAACCACAGAAAGAAGCTCTGTCTCAAAAAAAAAAGAGGAAGAAAGAAAGAAAGAAGAAGGTGTGTGTTTAACTGATTTACAGAATCTGAAAACTTAGCATCAGTGTTCAATAATAATTTAAAGAACATAGGACTACTGAACTGGAGGGAAAATAATATTAAAAAGCTTACTACATGGCAAAGATTTTTTACCATGCACTAAACTAAAACCAAATGGATCAAAGATCTAAATATTAAACAGAAAAGGGCCAGAGATTTAGCTCAGTGGTTTCAGCACCTGCCTAGCAAGCACAAGGTACCTGGTTCAATCCCAAGGAACCCCATACAACACTATCGGGTGTGCTTACTCATGCTCACCAGCAATCAGTACCACATACCACAGTGCCAGCATTTGTGAGGAGTTTGAGGCTTGCCTGAGCTACATAGTAAGCTCAGGGCCCAGCTAAACTACAAAGCGAGACCCTGTCTCAAAAAAACTAAAAAGCCGCGCGTGGTGGCTCACGCCTGTAATCCCAGCACTCAGGAGGCAGAGACAGGAGGATTGCTGAGTTCGAGGCTTGCCTGGACTACATAGTGAGCTCAGGGCCAGCCTGAACTACAAAGTGAGACCCTGTCTCAAAAAACAACAACAACAACAACAACAACAAAAAAACCCTAAAAACCCTAAAAAAAAAAAGAAAAGAAAAGCAGAAACACTAAATCCACTAGAAAAGAAAATAGGAAGACATTGGTATTAGCAAAAACTTTATGAACAAAACCCTGATTGCGCAGGAAATATCACAAAGAATCAACAGCTGTGATCTCATCTTATTAAAAAGCTTTTGCACAGTAAGGAAAACCAACAAAGTGAAGAGACAACCCACAGTGTGGGAAAAAAAAATTTTGCCAACTGTTCCTCAAAGGACTAATATCTAGAATAATGAACTCAAATAAATCAGACAACCCCAATTTAAAGGCCCAGTTCAAAAATGGGCATGTGAAATGATCAGACACTTTGAATAGAAATGGAAAATAATATGAAAAAACATTCAATGTCACTAGTTATTTGAGAGACACAAATTAAAACTATGCTGAGATTCCATCTCACTGTAGAAAGAATGGCTGTTATCAATAAATCAACCAATAACAAATGCTGGCAGGGTTGTAGGGAAAATGAAACACTACTCCACTGTTTGTGGGGAGTGTAGACTGGTGCAACCACTGTGGAAATCAGTAGATTTCTCAAAAACTAGAGATTTCATTCAACCTAGCTATTTCGCTTCTTGACATCTTCCCAAAAGAATGAAAGGCATCATACTGCAGTGTTATATACACACCTTTGTTTATAGCAGCACAGTTCATAACAGCTAAATCTTAGAAAAAGCCCAAATGTCCATCAACCAATGAATGAAGAATGAGATATTTTTATATGGCGTACCACCCTACCATAAATTAGAATAACTGAGACATTTACAGCTAATGGAAGCACCTGGAGACTATACTCTTAAGTGAAATAAATTGGGCACACATGTTTAAAATACTGCATTGTTTAGTGTAAAAAAACAAAGCGTAGGGCCGGAGGGTTAGCTCAGTGGTTCCAAGGTCCTGAGTTCGATCCCCGGTGACCACATATAATGCTGGGCGTGGAGACACGCCCACCAACAATCAACACCGCATACCACAATGCCGGATGTGGTGGCTCACACCTGTAATCCCAGCACTTGGGAGGCAGAGACAGGAGGATTGCTGAGTTCGAGGCTTGCCTGGGCTACATAGTGAGCTCAGGGCCAGCCTAAACTACAAAGCGAGACCCTGTCGCAAAAAAAAAAAAAAAAAAAAAAAGCGTAAATAAGAACCAAAATATATAAAAGATATTGGGAAATGGGAAGAAAATGTTCATGAGATGGGAACAAGGACAGAGGAAAGAGAAAGAAAAGAGGCAAGGAAACAAATGGAGACAAAGCTTTTATACACAAGGGGAAGAAAGCTTGAAGGGAGGGGAGGCGAACAGGAAGAAAAGAAGCAAGATATATCAAGTACAGGTACAAATTTCCTATGATGAATGGTGTACCAATAATTTTTTTTTTTTTGAGACAGGGTCTCGCATCATAGTTCAGGCTGGCCCTGAGCTCACTATGTAGCCCAGGCAAAACTTGAACCTAGCAATCCTCCTGCCTCTACCTCTCAAGTGCTGAGATTGCAGGCATGAACCACCATGCCCAGCAAAATTTTAAAAAATAAATAAAAAGTTTACTGTAATCTCAGCACTCAGAAAGCTGAGACAAAAGGACTGCTGCAAGTTCTAGGCCAGCAAGAGCTACACAATATTTTTTTTAAAAAGTTTATTGTTTGTTTTGTATGTGTGTTCATGCCTTGAGACAAGGCCTCACTGCAGCCCAGGCTGGCCCTGAACTCAATCCTCCTACCTGAGCCTCCCAAATCCCAAGATTACAGTCATGTGCCACCATACCCAACTTCTAGTATGAGTGTTCTTAATGCCATCAACTTCTTTGGGTTATATTGTCCAAAGGTCTCAGGTTTGGAAACAAACCCAGTTTCATGCAAAAACCAGTGAAAGCAGGCAAGTAGGGCCTGCCAGGTCAATCCAATCTATGCAAAACACTGCTTTCTACTGGGAACTTCCTCTATTCTTGGCCATCCCTCTGTTTAAGCATCCCAGTTCCATCCTTTTCCCTTTTCTTCCTGGCCATCCTTACCACCCTTGGGGTCCAGGTCCATCCTACACAGCCTTCTGGAGCAGTCCCAGGAAGGCTGGCCACCTCTCCATGTAGGCTATGCATTGGTCCTTAGAAACCACCTGAAAGGACCAGGCTGGTGAGACTCAAAGAAGGGCAGAAATGTCACACAGGCTGTCTCCCACGCTATAAAAGCAATCTTTTCTATCCAATAATTTCTTAGGCCCAGAAGCATGAGCCCTGTTCTGTCCATAAACACTTCTGAACAAGCCACAAGCTTTCCTCACTCTCTGCCCCAGACACACAAAGCTCAATGGCAGCAGCCTGGGTCCCGAAGAGTCTCTTAAGACTTAAAATGAAAAACAGCACCATTTAGGGCCGGAGGGTTAGCTCAGTGGTTCCGGCGCCTGCCTCGCAAGCGCAAGGTCCTGAGTTCGATCGCCAGTAACCACATATAATGCTGGGCGTGGAGACATGCCCACAAACAATCAACACCGCATACCACAATGCCAGACATGGTGGCTCACACTTGTAATCCCAGCATTCAGGAGGCAGAGACAGGAGGATTGCTGAGTTCGCGGTGGCTTGCCTGGGCACCATAGTGAGCTCAGGGCCAGCCTGAACTACAAAGCAAGACCCTGTCTCAAAAAGCAAAAAAAAAAAAAAAAAAAAAAAAAAAAAAAAAAAAAAAACTAGCACCATTTAGATCATGAATTTCTTTTTGAAATGAGAATAAAATACAACCACAAGTAAGATTTATATTTAAATGCACATTTTTAAACTGTATATCTGGTAATAACCAAATACGTACATACAACCAGGTAAAAGACTGTAATTTTGACCAATAAAAAAACTCATGAAAGAAAAATGCCCAAATACAAGAAGAAAAGAACTGAATTGACAGTAACAGCCCACTGGGAGGAGATGCAAGATGGTTAAGTGCTTACCCTTTAGGGAATAGTGACTGGCCCAGGAAAAAGCATCTATCATACTTCTTAGCTTCTAAATCTAAACCAGAACTGCTTCCCCAAGGTCTACCTTCTGAGGCTCTGCAGAGCAAGCCTTTCTAAGAAACAGCTGTTCTGAGGGAATCAAAAGATGATGTACTCCCATCATTTCCAAAAGAACTCTAGGGACTAGTGTTAGTGCATGCTAGCTCTGACATCTGATGTAGCCTGCACTCTCCTTAGGATGGTGAAGCTCTCAGCACCCACTCACTGAGCAATTCATACATGTATGTGCGGTCAAGGTAGGCTGCTCCAACCCTGAGTATGGAGACCATCCACCACCACCGCCGCCACCATCACCAACAACAACAACTGCATGATCACCCTGGGGATGAACGCTGTGGCTCTGTAGGTGACTGCCCCCACTGGGGGCATGTACTGCTTTTTTACCACCACAGAATACCACAGATGTTAACAAAGCAATACCAAGAAAAGCTCCCTCAAGTTCTGTTCAAAGTGCAAAAACCACCTGAACTGGCCTCTCTGCCAAGAAGAAAAAGTAGCTTCAGGTCAGAGGGGCTGCTGGATGATCCAATCCTCAGGATCTTCAGAGAAACAGTCCTCCTGTTGAGAAAGCTCTTCTACAAAACACAAACACAGATTGCAGCCACATGACAGCAATCCATGCAGGCCTCACCCACCACAGCAACACTGCATGCTCTACACTAAATTCTGCTTATTCAGACTCAATCTAATATTTGATGTGTCAAACCTCCCAGGAAACCGAGCACAGTAGCACATAATTGAAATTCTAGCTATTCAGGAAGCTGAGGCAGAAGGATCTCAAATTTGAGGCTGGGGGGGCCAAGGATTTAGCTTAGTGCCACCGCCCCTCCTTTGCAAGCACAAGGTCATGAGTTTGATTCCTAGTATGGAAAAAAAAAATTAAGGTCAGCTTGAGCAACTTAACAAGACCCTTATTCTCAAAATTAGGACTACAGATTTAGCTCAGTGCTTCCAGCATCTGCCTTGCAAGCACAAGGTCTCAAATTCAATTCTGATAACCACATACCACAACGCCCGACCACGATGACTCACGCCCACCAGCAATCAGTATAACATAACACAATGCTGGGTGTGGTGGCTCAGGCCTGTAATCCTAGCACTTGGGAGGCAGAGGCAAGAGGACTGCTGATTTCGAGGCATGCCTGGGCTAACAGTGAGCTCAGGGCCAGCCTGAACTGCAAAGTAAGACCCTGTCTCAAAAAAAAAATAAAAAAATTAATTTAAATTTACAAATTAAAAAAATAAAACTAAAAGCTGGGAGTAATAGCATATGCTTGTAATTTCAGCTCTCCGGAGGCTGAGGCAGGAGGATTATCTTGAATTTGAGGGCAGCCTCTGCTACATAGTGAGTTCAAGGGCAGTCTGAGCTACATAGCAAGATCCCATCTCTAATAAATAAAACTAAAAAAAACTGGGGATGCAATACAGTGGTAGAGTACCCTGGGTTCAATCTAAAGGATGGATTACAGGAGAAAGTGGGGGGCAGCAAAGGAGAAAAGAAGAGGAAGAACAGAAAGAGGAGGAGGAAGACAAAGGAGAAAGAAGAGGAAGGAAAAGGAAGAGGGGGAAGAGGAAATCAAGATTCCAGGAAGTGCATCAGCGTACAGAAGAGAAAATCTTGGCACTGCTGGGGAATGAACCTAAGGCCTTTTTAAATTTTGAGACAGGATCTTTCTAAGGCACTAAATTGCTCAGGATGGGCTCAAACTTTCACTCCTACTGCCACAGCCAACCAGAGCACTGGGATTACAAGTGTGTGCCACCATGCCGGGTTCACTGGACCACTCTTCACTCCTACAAGGGAAGCTACAAAGACTGTGTGGACACCTCTGAGGCATGGGGCACATGGGAAATGTATGCATGTATGATATTTGAATTAAAGAAGTCTAGCTGTAAGGCACTGTCCACAAGGGCACACACCCTGATATCAGAGTATCATACTCTGGTCAGGCTCACAAGGAAGGAGTCAGGAGCAGCCAGCCCAGCACTGACTTCCGAACCAGTCAGGGAGCTAAGAATTAAACCACTCTTGCGGCAAAGACAGATACAAGGTATCATCTTGATATCAAGATTACTACAGTAATCCCAGAGTTACTGTTTAGATGTAGAATGTCTCCCCAAAGTCACATGTGTTCACAGGTCGGGGTTTTAGTTCATGCACTGATGAGCTCAGTGGCTGAATGTGCTGTTGGGAGATAAGGCCTAGCTGGAAGTACATCACTGGGGGCATGACCTGGAAAATGTATTCTTATCTCCTCCTCCTCCATCTAGTCCCTTCTCTCTCTGCTTTCTGGCTGCCAGAGTAGAGCATCTTTTCCTCTTCCAGGCCCTTCTGCCATCCTGCTTCTGCCTTAGAAGCAGATCATGGACTAAAACCATGAGTCAAAATAAACCCCTTCTATAAATTGTGACTATTGGGTGTTTTGCGCACCAATGGAAAGTGACTAAGTCATCTAGCACTGGAGAGGGTAGAAGAGGAGGGCTCCCATGAGTTTAGGGCCAGCCTGGGCTACACAGTGAGTTCAACACTAGCTAAGTTTTTTTGTTTTGTTTTGTTTTGTTTTCTGAGATAGGTTCTCGCTTCGTAGTCCAGGCTGGCTCTGAGCTCACTCTGTACCCCAGGATAAACGTTGAACTCACAGCAATCCTCCTGCCTTTGCCTCTCAAATGTTGGGATTACAGGCATGAGCCACCACACCCAGCATTGGAGTGTGTCATACAGATTTCTGGTGGGTCTGAATAACCATGCCCAGTATCATTCTATGTGGTTCCTGGGGATCAAACCAGGGATCTTGCACTTGCCAGGCAGACCCCAGAACCACTGAGCTAAATCCCTAGGCCCAACACTAGCTAAATTTTGTGATACAAGGTCTCCCTATCAAATTCTTCTCTGTTGTTTTGTTTTGATCTTTTGAGACAGGTTTTGCTATGTAATTCAGGCTGACCTCAAACTCACAGAAATCCTCCTGTCTCAACCTCTCAAATGCTATGATTACAGGATGCACCACCACACCTGACTCTGTATTCAAATCTTTTTTTTTTTATTTTTTTTGAGACAGGGTCTCGCTTTGTAGTTCGGGCTAGCTCTGAGCTCACTATGGAGCCCAGGCAAGCCTGGAACTCAGCAATCCTCCTGTCTCTGCCTCCCGAGTGCTGGGATTACAAGTGTGAGCCACCACACCCAGCACTGTGGTATGTGGTGCTGATTGCTGGTTGATTGCTGGTGGGCGTGAGTCTCCACGCCCAGCATTGTAAGTGGTTACCGGGATCCAACTCAGGACCTTGCACTTGCGAGGCAGGCACTGGAACCACTGAGCTAACCCTCCGGCCCCCCTGTATTCAAATCTTAATCCACCTACCCCAGCCTCTCAAGTGATAGGATTACAAGGATATACAACTCTCAATTCCTCCAATTTTAAATTTTACTAAAACTAAACGTTTTATCATTCAGTTATGCAAACAATATCCAGTCACGTCACTTTTCAAAGGCAAAAAATTTTCAAAGTCAAGCTAAGAATACCAATGACATTCTTTTCTTCATTTATAACTTCAACAATGCCCCCCAAACCTATCTAGAACCCAAGCATCAATGCATCTTTGTATCAAATTATTTGTGATTATTAAACATGCTCAGAGTATAAAATTATACTTTCACAAATATAAATGAAGGAAAAGCATAATTCCCTACTCACTAGATGTAGTCTGAATAGCATACACAGTACGAAAAGGTCTGGAATGGGAATAACTCCACAGTGGAGAAAGCTGCCAAAGGTTGCCTCAACCAGGTGATCAAAGTCAACATCAACAATGATATATCACTTTGACAGAATAGTCCTTTGATGTGATATGATGAAAATGACATTTAACCTCCCGCTCTTCCTCCCAAATCCCTAAAGCCTCAGTCTAACCATAAGGAAAACCTCATTCTCAACAGAAGGCATCCTACAGTACCTAACAGGTAGCCATCAAAAGTGTCTTTCCAGGCCTGGTGGCTCACGCCTGTAATCCCAGCACTCAGGAGGCAGAGGGAGGAGGATTGGCTGAGTTCAAGGCTTGCCTGGGCTACATAGAGAGCTCAGGGCCAGCCTGAACTACAGAGCAAGACCCTGTCTCAAAAAAAAAAGTGTCTAGCCCGGGCTGGACATTTAGCTCAGTAGTTCCAGCATCTGCCTAGCAAATGCAAGGTCCCTGGCTCAATCCCCCAATAACCACATACAACAATACCTACCAGGTATGGTGACTCACACCCACCAGCAATCAGTACCACATATCACAGTGGCAGACAGGGTGGCTCATGCCTGTAATCCCAGCACATGGGAGGCAGAGGCAGGAGGATTTCTGAGTTCTAGGCTTGCCTGGACTACATAGTGAGCTTGGGGCCAGCCTGCTATAGGCGTGAGACCCTGTCTCAAAAAAAAAAAAAAAAGTGTCTAGCCATCAAAAAGCAATGAACTGAAAAACCATCATAGCAAGAAGGCCTAAGAAAGCCCAATGACAAAATGTAATGTGTTGGGCCAGAGGGTTAGCTCAGTGGTTCAGGCGCCTGCCTCGCAAGCGCAAGGTCCTGAGTTGATCCCTGAAAACCACATATAATGCTGGGTGTGGAGACACGCCCACCAACAATCAACGACGCATACCACAATGCCGGAAGTGGTGGCTCACGTCTGTAATCCCAGCACTCGGGAGGCAGAGACAGGAGGATTGCTGAGTTTGCAGCGGCTTGCCTGGGCACCATAGTGAGCTCAGGGCCAGCCTGAACTACAAAGCGAGATGTCTCAAAAAGCAAAAAAAAAAAAAAAAAAGTAATGTGTCCTAGATGGTCTCCCACAACAGGACGTTATATTAAAATCAGGGATCTTGGGTGAATTGTAGGCTTGGGCTTATTATATGTTAACATTGGCTCAAAATTTATAAGAAACAGGGGGCCGGAGGGTTAGCTCAGTGGTTCCGGCGCCTGCCTCGCAAGCTTAAGGTCTTGAGTTCGATCTCCGGTAACCACATACAATGTTGGGTGTGGAGACTCACACCCACCAACAATCAATACCACATACCACAGTGCCAGGCGTGGTGGCTCATGCCTGTAATCCCAGCACTGGGGAGGCAGAGACAGGAGGATTGCTGAGTTCAAAGCTTGCCTGGGCTACATAGTGAGCTCAGAGCCAGCCTAAACTACAAAGCGAGACCCTGTCTCAAAAAAAAAAAAAAAATTTATAAGAAACATACAATACTAATTTAAGACGTTAATAAGGCCTGGGAATGTGGTTCAGTAGCATATAACTTACTTGGCATGAACAAAGCCCTGAGAACCACCTTCCAGCAAAGCAGGAAGATCAAATGCCTTGAAAGAACAAAAATCCCAAAATCTATCCCTGGTATATAAAAAAACAAAAACAAAAAACCTACAGAAACAAACAAAATCAGTAATTTCTGTGTGTTTTAGTTTTGAAGTTTTTTGTTTTGTTTTTTGGAGTACTGGGATTGAACCAGGGGCCTTCACAGTGCACTACATCGCAAATTTTTGTTTTTTGTTTTGATTGAAGGTATGTAGGGGGGTTGTTTTTTCTGTTTTGTTTTGGTTTTTTGAGATAGGATCTCACTTTATAGTTCAGGCTGGCCCTGAACTTGCTATGTAGCCCAAGCAAGCCTCAAACTCACAGCAATCCTCCTGCCTCTGCCTCTGGAGTGCATTACAGGCATGAGCCACCATACCCAGCACTGTGGTATATGGTATTGATTGCTGGTGGGCGTGAGTCACCAGGCCTGGTATTGTTGTATGTGGTTACCAGGATCAAACTTAGGACCTTGTGCTTGCTAGACAGGTGCCAGAACCACTGAGCTAAATCTCCCGCCCTGAAAATATGTTCTTGATCAGTCACTAAATTGCCCAGGCTAGGCTCAAATGTGTGACCATCCTCCTTCAGCCTACCAGAGTACTGGGATTACAGGTGTGTGCCACCACACCAAGCAGCAACTTCCTTCTAAATGCCTTAGCAATAGGCAGGTGTGGTGGCACACACCTGTAATCCTAGTATGATGATAGACTGAAGTAGTAAGATCCAGCTTTAGCAATCTGGCTATGTTCTATTTCCAAAAAGAGAAGGCCAAATATGGTGGTGCACACCAATAATCCCAGCATTCTAGGAGGCTGAAGCAGCAAGAACATAAATCTTGAGTCCAACAAACGCAACTCAGAGACTTAGCAAGACTTTCTCAAAATGAAAATTGCAGCTGGGCAAGGTGCCACACATCTGTGGTCAATCAGTCAAGAGGCTGATGCAGGAGGATTGCTACTAATTTGTGGCCAGTCTGGGCTACACAGCGAGTTTAAAGCTAGCAGGAACACATAACAAGATCCTGTCTCAAAAAATCAAAAACAAAATTAAAATTAAAATTAAATAGCTAGGGGATGTAGAATCACCAAAAAAAGGAAATGGAAAAGAAAAACAAAAATAATGGAGGTAAAGAAGTAGGGAACGTGGGTATTTATTGTACTATTTCAACTCCATTTTTTTAAATTTTTAAAATAAAAATTAGAATCGGGCCAGAGGGTTAGCCCAGTGGTTCTGGCGCCTGCATCGCAAGCGCAAGGTCCTGAGTTCGATCCCAGATAACCAAATATAATGCTGGATGTGGAGACACGCCCACCAACAATCAACACCGCATACCACAATGCCGGATGTGGTGGCTCATGCCTGTAATCCCAGCACTCGGGAGGCAGGGACAGGAGGATTGCTGAGTTTGCAGCAGCTTGCCTGGGCACCATAGTGAGCTCAGGGCCAGCCTGAACTACAAAGCGAGACCCTGTCTCAAAAAGCAAAAAAAAAAAATTAGAATCAGAAAGGACCCTCTTACCACATCTGCTTGGCAATCACAAGGTCCTGAGCTCAATTCCTGATAATGAGGAAAAAAAAAGAAAAGGACCCCCTTAGTCTGATTACACTCTAGGAGGACAGGACAGGTCTGCCTGATTCATACTTCCCACTGCTAGCAGAGCCCTGCCATACCAGCTGACCACTCCTGTGTTTCTATGGTACCCTTCCTGCTCCCAGGCTTTTTTCTGGCCTTTAGTAAATTCTACTGGACATACTGTCTAGTAACCAGGTCTTTTCAACTAGAAACACTTTGGAACTACCTCATAGGAAAATATATATGGACTAAAAATGTTCTTACCCTATCTCAGGCTGAGGGGAATTCAACATATTTCCAATTCCTCCCTATTTCGAAGCTGTAATACAGTAGCAAAATCTCTCCACATATCTCAATTATGTCCTCAGCTTAAATTCCCAGAAACTGAAGTGGTGACTCAAATAGTCTGCCTCTCCAAACACACACTGGGAATTTATCCCCCATCCCTCCTAGGCAAAAGTGCGACTGCTCATTCCTAGCCCTAACCAGTCCTCCAACCCCAGGCACTACATTCCCATTTATTAAGCTGGGAAGAAGTTCCTTCTTCACTGTGATAAAGTTATAGAACATAAATTTGACCATCTTCACCTTTTCTCTCTTTTGCAGAACTGAGAATTAAACCCAGGAACTTCTGCAAGTGCTCTGATCCTGATCCCTAGCCCTTCCTCAGTGTGTGTGTAATATGTGTGTGTGCGCGTGCATGCGTGCTGGGGATTAAACCCAGGATCTCAAGCACACTAGACAAGAAAATTCCGAGTTGGTTTTTGTTTACAGTATTGGCATTGAACCCAGGGCCTTCACACTCAGCTACAGCCACAGCCATTATTTAAATTTTAAAACAGGGTCTCACAAAGATAGTAACTTGCCCAGATTAGGCTCTACCTTGCAATCCTCCTGCCTCCCAGGTGGGCTGGCGTATCTAACCATCTGATCTTATCCATAGAATCCTTCATATATGACATTTCAACAACAACTTGTGCTAAAACCCTCCACCTCTTAAATATGTATAGCTCTGAACCAGGAAGTTAGAACTCACATGTACAATGCATGTTTCAGGAGGACTGCAGGTATGAAGCCAGGCTGCGCTACATGTAGTGAGACTGTCACAAAAACATTGAGATAAGAAACTGAGTGGTCAATAGACCTCACAACATCCAGGTATGAGAACCACAAGAAGAAAATGAGAAAGGAGTAACAGAGGCAACCTAGAGATTCTCAGCTCCAAAAGGCACAACCACAAGTACAGAGAACCAAATCTAGTGCAAACCTAAGGCTAGGAGAAGGGACAGGCACCCCAGGGCAGACTAGTCAGACAAGGTCATACTACAACAGGGAGTTTCCACAGAGGGAAATTTCTTTAGGCAAAGAGGAAGAGCCTGGGGAAAATGAAAATCACTAAGATCAGGGCAGATGCAAACATCCTGAACAAACTCCTAGGTATGCAGGCCAGAAAGAAGGCTATAACCATGTTATGAGGCATGCCTCTCAGAGAAGAGCAAAGTGACAGGCTGGGAAGGGAGTAGGTGGGGCATGAGTACTGGCACCTAGTGACCCAGCCAGGAAGTCTCTGGATCTCATCAGGATAAGGCAAAAACAACCAGAAATTGTGTGTAATGGCACACACCTATAATCCCAGTACTTGGGCGGCTGAGGCAGAAAGATCTCAAATTTAAAACAACACCCTGGAAAATAGCAAAATCATGTCTCAAAATAAAAAAATAAAGCCGGAGAATGGTGGCTCACGCCTGTAATCCCAGCACTCGGGAGGCAGAGACAGGCGGATTGCTGAGTTCGAGGCTTGCCTGGGCTACACAGTGAGCTCAGGGCCAGCCTGAACTACAGAGCGAGACCCTGTCTCAAAAAAATAAAGGGGTTACAGAGACATAGCTGTGTGACAACCCAGGGTTCAATCCCCAGTACAGCCCCACCCCACCCCACAAAAAAGGAAAGGGCAAGGCCCAGGGTGCGGAAGGATAAGCCCACATTATCATTCCTCCCCTGAAGGGACAGCAGTTCTGGCTTCCCTACAACTAGACCTACAGAGCAAAAAGAAATCCATAGGTCCAATAAGGAGTGCTCAGGCAACAACATCTAGGACTCAGGGTCCAGAAAGTACAACAGTCATTGCAGGCCCTGCTCCCCAACCCCAATCTTCCAGAAACACAGAGGGAGAACTGAAAAGTTGGCTCAAAACCTGTTTCTTACAAGTATCCACTCAGGTCAAAGTACTCTGTAAAAATTTCAGGGAACTGGGGCCGGAGGGTTAGCTCAGTGGTTCCAGCGCCTGCCTCCCAAGAGCAAGGTCCTGAGTTTGATTCAGGTAACTACATACAATGCTGGGCGTGGTGACTCACACCCACCAGCAATCAATACCACATACCACAGTGCTGGGCGTGATGGCTCATGCCTGTAATCCCAGCACTCAGGAGGCTGAGGCAGGAGGATTGCTGAGTTCAAGGCTTGCCTAGGCTACATAGTGAGCTCAGAGCCAACCTGAACTACAAAGCGAGACCCTGTCTCAAAAAAAAAAAAAAAATTTCAGGGAACTTCATTCAAAGCTTCCCTGTTAATCTTACCATCCTTTTCAGATAACATCCAAAACACAGCTATCATTTGGACTTATAACTCCTTCCTACTGCAATAAAGTTGGCCCCAGAAAAAGAACAGGCCACGCTGAATATGGGGGCATACACCTGTAATCCCACAAAGGAGATTAAGGCACAAGGATCACTAGGAATTAGAAGCCAGCCTGAGGCCATAGTGAACTCAAGGCCAGATTGGACTACTTAGTCAGACCCAGCCTCAAAAACAAAAACAAAACAAAACCAACAGCAACAACAAAAAAAGAAGAGGTTGAAAAACAAGATTTAACAATGAATTCAGTGTAAAACCACACCTTTAGCTAGATGAATTACAACCAAGATACTCACTAGCCCTCTTTGAGGTAGGCAGATCTGCCACAGCCCTCCAGGCATAAGGAAAACACAAACCTCCAGAACCTTGGAGTCCTTGGCATCCACTCTGAAACTAACTCTTTACATACTTATTTTGATTCCCAGCAGGACGCAGAATGATTTGAAACATACATGGAGCTGGTCCTAGCATGGAGGCTGGGACAGAGGGCACCCATCCAGTTTGTGGAATGAAGGAAGTCAACATGCCACTCAGGAACCATAAACTTACCTTCATCAGGCCTCTCAGCAAAACCCCAGGTGGAAACCACATACTCACAGTTAGAAGTGGGCTGTGAAATTCACCTTTGTCCATTTCTTCATATACACAATCTGTGGTACTGTAAGTCTACCCTTTGTGGGCCTCTGTGTAATTCAACTACTGAAACATAACCCTGAGTCAGGTGCTCTGATAAGGGATTTGAAGTTCAGAAGAGTCAATCTTTTATAATGAACTGAGTATCTCTCTCAACACATTCAAAACAACTTGGAATTTCTTGCAGTAAAAATTCACTTTAAGCATTAGGAAAACTTTGTAGACTGCAAAGGAAACAGACTATACATCTATATAAATGCAAACCAAGATCAGGTATCAAGGCAGATTCCAACAGCCATCAAGAAACTAAACAGGACCCAGGTATGGTGGGTACACACCTGTAATCCCAACACTCTGGGAGGCCAAGGCAGGAAAATCACAAATTCCAGTCCAACCAGGGCAACTCAGGGACTTAGCATGACCCCCCCATCTCAAAATTTTTAAAAATGGCCGGGCGTGGTGGCTCACGCCTGTAATCCCAGCACTCGGGAGGCAGAGACAGGAGGATTGCTGAGTTCGAGGCTTGCCTGGGCTACATAGTGAGCTCAGAGCCAGCCCGAACTACA
The DNA here is from genome assembly GCA_004025085.1 of Thryonomys swinderianus. NCBI lineage: Eukaryota > Metazoa > Chordata > Mammalia > Rodentia > Thryonomyidae > Thryonomys > Thryonomys swinderianus. The sequence goes on from PVIC010010675.1 coordinate 21,707, forward strand.
AAGCAAGACCCTGTCGCAAAAAAAAAAAAAAAAAAAAAAAAAAAAAAAATTAAAATGTAGGGAGTATCTTGGTTGTGATTCATCCAGCCAAAAGTGTGAATTTTATCCTGAATTCATTGTTAAATCTTCTTTTTCAGCAGGAATAAAAATAATCCAGATGGAGCCAGAGATTTAGCTCAGTGGTTTAGGCGGCTGCCTAGCAAGCCCAAGGTCCCTGATTCAATCCCAGGTAATCACATACAACAATACCGGACATGGTGGCTCACACCCACCAGCAATCAGTACCACATACCACAAATGCCAGGCTTGGTGGCTCAAGTTTGTAAGCCCAGCACTTGGGAGGCAGAGGCAGGAGGATTGCTCAGTACCAGGCTTGCCTGGGCTCCACAGTGAGCTCAGGGCCAGCCTGAACTACAAAGCAAGACCCTGTCTCAAAAAAAAAAAATAATAATAATAGTAATAATCCAGATGGATGGATACATATCAAATCCCAAACTGAGTATAATTACTATGTACTGTAAACATATAACAAGAAGTAGAAGGCAGGTATGGTGGTGCATATCTGTAATCCCAGCACTAGGGAGGATCATCACAAGTTCAAGGCCAGTCTGAACTACAGAGTGAAACCCTATCTTAAAAAGTCAAAAAATTAAATTAGGTCAGAGACGTATCTCAGTGCAGATTCTGGGTTCATCAATCAGTCAAACAAAATCCCAAACAGGCCTTTCTCTTTTCAGATAGAACACATTTCCTATGACTGAGAAAATGCACTCTGCTTGTGATCTAACAGCTACAGAATGAATGCAAAACCTATTTGCAACATTTAAATATAATTTTTCAAAAGGACCTGGTGTCACACTGAACAAGAACATGATCCTGTCACAGAAAGCCTGAGAAGAACTAAGCAGTGCATGTCCAAAACTTAGTTTCCAAACCAGCACTTCCTCTCCCATGCACTGCCTTTGAACATGCCTTCAAAACAACTGTGCCATGCACCTCATTACCACCTGTCATCCCAAGGGCAGACCTAAAGCACACTCACATGGCCATGGCCTTGCACCTGCTGAGAGAGTCATTTCTGCCTTCTCCAAGACAGTGTTGCTCCTCAACAGTGATCTGCTCTCCTCACAGAGCTAAAAGCCCCATGGGATTTGATTCACATCCATCCCACAAAAAAATGTCCAACCTCAGGCAGGTACAGGGTAAGGTCACTCTCCACTAAATATATCATCTCAGAGGGAACTAGCTCACTGCTCTCACCACTCCTCTCTGCAGTGCTTCCAAGCTAATCACCAGAATCAATCAGCTGCCCCGCAGTACTCCAATCCAAGCTCAGGGGACTCAGATGATGAAGATACACACTGAAAAGAGAACACACATGTCCAGGAACTACCTGTTCTTCTCTGAAACCCTGCCTAAAGGAAGCCTGGAGGGTAGAACCTGACTCAAGAAACTACTCACATCTTTTAGGCCCAACTCTGAAGGCTGCTGCTATGACCTTTTCTAGTAAAATACACATTAAAATAGTAGAATTACAGGTGGTGGCACACACCTGTAATCCCAGCACTAGGGAGGCTTAGGAGGACTGGCATAAAATTGAATTACAGAGCAAGACTGTCAAAAAAAAAAACAACAACAACAAAAAAGGGGCCAGGGTTGGGCCGGAGGGTTAGCTCAGTGGTTCTGGCGCCTGCCTCGTGAGCACAAGGTCCTGAGTTCGATCCCCCAGAAACCACATACAATGCTGGGCGTGGTGACTCACACCCACCAGCAATCAATACCATATATCACAGTGCCGGGCATGGTGGCTCACGCCTGTAATCCCAGCACTCGGGAGGCAGAGGCAGGAGGATTGCTGAGTTTGAAGCTTGCCTAGGCTACATAGTGAGCCCAGAGCCAGCCCAAACTACAAAGCAAGACCCTGTCTCAAAAAAAAAAAAAAAAAGGGGGCCAGGGATTTAGCTTAGTGGTTACAGCACCTGCCTTACAAGCCTAAGGTCCTGAGTTCAAGCCCCAGTACTACTAGAGAGAGAGAGGAAGAGGAAAAGAGAGAAGAGAAAAACAACAAATAAGCAGAACAGCCAAGCATGGTAGCACACTCCTGTAATCCCAGCACTTTCCAAGACTGAGGCAGGAAGAGCTCAAAGCAAATCTGTGAGATTCCATCTAAAAAGAAATAAAAGGGGCTGGGCGTGGTGGCTCACGCCTGTAATCCCAGCACTTGGGAGGCAGAGGCAGGAGGACTGCTGAGTTCAAGGTTTGTCTGGGCTACATAGTGAGCTCAGGGCCAGCCTGAACTACAAAGCGAGACCCTGTCTCAAAAAAAATAAATAAAATAAAATAAAAGGGCTGGAGATGTACCTCAGCACAAAGGCCCACATTCAATCCTAAGTACTGGGGAGGGGGAAAAAAATAGCAGAACAGGCCCTCATTTCCATCTTTTATTAGTATGGGGACCTCACCTTGCCAATTTAGTATATTCTACAGGTCATCACTGGGCACAGAAATGCATTATGGATCATGTTACATGAGGGTGAGCTACCAAAGAGTATGACAACTGCAAGCCATTTCTTTCAATGCTGCCTGCCTTCCCATCACGTTCCCCCAAGGATGCAGCACCCTTGCAAATGGTTGACCACAATAAAGCAGAAAGCTGTTCCGTCCAATTCAATTGCCCCTTTAACAAAACCACTACACATTTCTTTTTTCCAAAGAGACAGTTCCAAGCTTCACTCTGGCAGAGAATCAGTCCCCCATAAAGACAAACCAAAGTTTCTTTCCAAACAGCTGCTTTTTGACAACACATGGCTAAAACAGGTCCCAGGGGTCATAGAGTGCAACCATCTTCCAAAAAAAATATGTGGTATGCTCCCATATAAAGATGTTTCTCCTGCTCGGGACAGCAGTGGTCAGGTACTGTTCAACTCCTACAAAGACACCCTGGATAATGGGACCAAGGACTTCCTTATCCCAAGTGCTAGGCCAAGATGCCTGGCAGACCCTGCCTTGAGGGCTCCTCATCTAAGGCACAGGGTGACAGCAAGGTCTTTGTCGGACTGCACTCTGCTTGGCCCAGGAATTTAGCTTAGTAGTATCATGCCTACCTTGTGAGCACAAGGGCCTGAGTTTGATCCCCAGTACTGCCAAAAAGAACAAAAAACAAAAACCAGATTACACTCTCTTATGAAGCAGGTACTTAAATCTCTTTCACCTCAGTTCGTCCATCTGTAAAATAGGAACCATATCTACATCACAAGATAATAGGAACCACATAGCAAAGTATCTGCCTTCAAGTAAGGGCTTGATAAATGAGACATATCCCCTGGCCCACCTTGATGGCCTACCTACCCCTAGGCTAGCCCATTTCCACCTTCCTAGTTTGTACTGCTCCCCCTGTTGGCTGTTGCAAATATAGTCTCAAGTGAAAACTACAAGGGCCTTCTCAAACAGTTCAGTGCCAACTTAAAAGTCCAAATAGAAATCCACTTCGATCATGTACTATCGGTCCTCAGGTGAAAACTCAATACTGGGACTATTCTCTCCCATTACTGACAAAAATATGGCATATTTTCATGCATGTCATTTGGGAGAATGCTAAATGAAAAAGACAGACCCTAGCTCCCTTACCTCTTTTCATGGAAGTCCAGCCTCAACTCTGTAATTCTTTTCTGCTTGCTAGATTCTAGTGTTTTTTACACTTTAAAAAAAAAAAAAAGCTGCCTGATGAGAAACAAACTGCAAAAGTCAAATTTCCATCATTTGGAAGTACCAAGGCCATGAAGTATGCTCTTTTCCTCTTTCACCAACACCATCAAATACAAACCTTCCGTTGCAGCAACAATACTATGTGAAAGTTCATTTTATAAACTTCATGGTGATTGTTGTTCCACCTCTACTGAAGCTCACTAGCAGCCTAATTTGTGTTTTCTTTCATGCTAGCCCAGGCCCCCCTAGGGAATAACCATAGGTGTTGTAACAATCAAAGATATCCCTTTTGCCTCTCATTTCTCTCAAGTGAACAGGTCGCCCTTCTTTTAGATTTTGGATTAATTATCACTCATCTCTACAACACAAAGTTTTAACCTTAAATCCACAGATGAGCTGCAGAAGGAGCCTCCTGAAGTAGTTACAAAAACGCTGCGAAACTATGTACACTTCTCAAAAGAGGACATGCACTACACCTTCACTCAGATTCTTAAAGGGCTTAAAACCCTCCAAAAATATTAAGAAGCCCTACCACAAAACTGCATCCTGGAAGATAAGGAGCTAAGTTTTTCAGGTCTTCGATGAGATTAGCCCTTTTTGTTGCTGTTGCTGTTATTGTTTAAATGTTGGGTTGATTTTGGTTGTTTCTGGTGCTGAGTATTGGACTCACGGTACCCAGCCGAAGAGGATTTTCTCTTGAACCAAACTTTGCTAGCTATATTACATTCTGTTACCCATTTCACAAGACTTTAAGACTTAACAAAGAGAAAAAATAAAAACATTAAGGATACTTTCAGCAACACAGAGAAACATAGAAACATCTCATCCAACAAGTGGTTGGGTTGGGTTTTTTTTTTTTTTTTTTCAAAAAAAAAAAAAAAACCCTCCTCTGTCAAACTCTCGCTCCCCTCCGTGAGGCCTCAGAACCGGCTTCCTAGAGCTTCCCACCCACCTCACTGAGCAGAGCCAACAGCAAGAGGGACAGTCAAATGCCTTGGCTGAGAGAAGAGCACTGTAGGATCCCACAGCACCCCAATCAAGAATTTACAACCAGGCAGAGAGCATCAGGTGCCCCGGTAGGATCCCGCACCTTCAGTTTCCCGGGACCCGTGTTCAGCTGAAGGCCTGGAGCGGCTCCTCCGCAGACGCTACCCCAAGGTAAACGCAGAGACTGCCTCCAGGCAGAGCTGAGCAGAAAACAAACTTTCCAGGCACTTCCACCCCGCCCGGCCCGGTGACACCTCCCAGCCTCCTCCGCCCTCCGCGCTGTCAGAGCCCCAGACACCCGGGGACCGGCGCAGCCGGGCCCTGCGCTCCCCACTGCAGCCAAAACGTGCCCCCGGCTGGCCTCCACGGTCCAGCCCGCCAGCCCGGCGGCAGGTGAGGCGCCGCCCGGGCCGAGGCACCCGGCCACCCCGCCTTGCCGGACCTTGGGTGCCGCCGCGCTCGCGAATAACGGGCCAACGCACCCCACAGCCGCCGCGCGCTCACCAGCTGGCTGGTGGTCCTGGCCATGGGCCCAGCGTCGGCGCGGGCGCCTCCCCCACAACGCTGCGCTCCTCGGCGCCTCCTCAGCGTCCTCCTCCCCGCGGCGGAGCCCCAGCAATGGCCGCCCTCATCCTGTGCCCGCCCCGCCGCCGCCGCCCGCCACCCCCGGCACCGCCCCGCCCCCGCGCGACGCCAGGTTGGATTTCCGCCGCTCCGCTGCCACCTCCCACGCCAATTGGCCAAGCCCACCGTCACTCGTCACAGGTTGGGCGAGCCCCGCCTCTATCCTGAGTCGCATTTCCGGATTGGGACCCGGCCCTAACAGGGGAGGAGGATGCCGTGCGAACCAATCGCGGATCATGTAGGCGTGGCTAGCCGGGGTGGGCCGAGCTGTCATCCACGTTCCCAGTCGGGGAAACTGAGGATTCGTGCCCGCCTAGGCAAGGTCACACCCGAGGCAGCGAAGCGACTGGGTTGGGACTCCTAGTTGGGACTTCCCACGACGAGGTCGAATTCTACGGTCACGCGTAATTACTGAGACTTGTAACCGTCATTCAAGAGGCGGAAACGCGCCGGCTGTAGCTGTCTACAAGTCTGTCTCTCGAAATTTTGTTTGTGCCTGTAAATGTTTCGTGGTTTGTTTGTTTTGATTCGTTTCTAAAGTAAATTAAGATGATGATAATGGATTCTTTTTGACAGTCTCACTGTGACCTCAAACTCAGCAATCCTCCTAGGTCACTAGGCTGACCTCAACTCAGAGCAATCTTCCTGCTTCAGCTTTCCTAATGCTAGGATTACTGGCATGCACCACCACGCCCCGCCATGAGGATGTTTTAAACAAAATTAGAATCATCCTTGTTACCTGCAGGTTTGCATTACACTATTGGAGGGGGCAGGGCCTCCCATTGTAGTTCAGGCTGACCCTGAGCTCACTATGTAGCCCAGGCAAGCCTCAAACTCAGGAATCCTCCTGCCGAGTGCTGGGATTACAGGAATGAACCACCACGCCCGGCACTGTGGTATGTGGTACTGATTGCTGGTGGCTGTCAGTCACCATGCCCAGTATTGTTGTATGCGGTTACTGGGGATCGAACCAGGGATCTTGTGCTTCCTAGGCAGGCACTGGAACCACTAAAATCTCTGGCCTTATTTTGGATTTTTGATGGCGGGGATTAAACCACACATGCTAGTGCTAAGCATACTCTACCAATAAACTACACCCCCGTCCCCTTCATTTTAAGTGATCTTTTTTTTTCTTTCCAAAAGTCATATGCCTGTTTTTTTTAAGTAAGAATCTTACTGCAAGGGCTGAGGACTTAGCTCAAGTGGTATGGCACTACCTTGGAAGCACAAGGACCTGAGTTTGATCCCTGGTACCACCAAAAAAAAAAAAAATTGCTGGATGCGGTAGCAGTCCACAGGAGTTATTAGGGAGGCTAAGGGAGGAATATCACAAGTTCATCCTCAGCCAGAGCAATTTAGCTACAATCTGTCTCAAAATTTTTAAACCACATGCCTGGAATCCTAGTGCTTACAAGGCTGAGGCAGGAGGATCATCACAAGTTTGAGGTCAGCTTGGGCTACATATTGAGTTCAACGCCAGCCTGATCTACATGGCAAGACCCTGTTAAAAGAGAGAGAAAAACGCCGGACATGGTGGTTCCTGCCTATAATCCCAGCACTCAGGAGGCAGAGGCAGGAGGATTGCTGACTTTGAGGCTTGCCTGGGCTACATAGTGAGCTCAGGGCCAGTCTGAACTACAAAGTGAGACCCTGTCGAGAGAGAGAGAGAGAGAATGGAAAATAAGAGGGATGTAACTCAGTGGTATGGCACTTGCCTAGCATGTGTAAGGCTCTAGGTTTAATTCCTAGTACTGTAAGATAATAATAATAAAAAAGCCAGATACAGTAACATGGACATGTCATCTCAGTAATTTGAGAGGCTGCAGCAGGAGGATGGCTTGAGCCCAGAAGTACAACCTGGGCAACATAGCAAGACGCTATGTAAATAAAAATTTTATGGCCTGGGGATTTAGCTCAAGTGGTACCATGCCTACCTTGGAAGTACATGGGCCCAAGTTCGATCCTCAGCACCATTAAAAAAGAAAAAAATTTTAATAAATTGCTGAATAGTAATAACCAATACTAACACATATTCAGAACTCATCCTAAGAAATGTTGATTACTAATCTCATTTACTCTGAACAAGCTTCCCTGATGTTGTCACTTCACTTTTAAGACGAGGAAACCAAAGCACACAAGATCAGGGCTGCCTTTCACCCAAGGTCATGCAGTATTAAGACTAGGATCCAGACATCTACATGCCAAAGCCTGTACGCCAAGCCCTAGACTAGACACCTCTTGACTGCCCAGGTTTCAATTTTCTACATTTAGAGACTTTAGAAAACAACAAAACCTGGGTGTGGTGGCACACTGTACATCCTGGCACTTGGAGAGGCTGAACCAAATGAACCACAACTGTGAGCCTCACCTGATGAGACCCTGTCTCAAACTTTAAAAATAAAATGTCTGGGGATGTATATCAGTGTGAAAGCCAAGAGTTCAATCCCCACTACCAAATAGAAAAGGAAAAAAATTGTCTTGAGAGATTGTTAACCATTTTATTTGACACTTTTATTTCTCGTTACATCCTTATGAGAATGATATTCAATATTCATTACCATCAAACATGTGAAGCAATTTGCCAAACAGAACACTAAACATTGAACATAAATATCCATGGCTATAGAGAATACATGTATCTTTCACATACTGTTCCCAGAAAGTTATCGAAAAATGTGCTCTACCAAAGAAGAAAATAAATTTTTTAAAAAGGCATAAAATTTGAAAACAGAAAGAAGCAAAGACTGCCCAGGAGCATAGTGAAGTCCCAGGATTTGTCCATTCGATCAATATTCACTGAGCCCTGCTGGGCGTGGTGGCTCATGCCTATAATCCCAGCACTTGGGAGGCAGAGGCAGAAGGATTGCTGAGTTCGATGCTTGGCTGGGCTACATAGTGAGCTCAGGGCCAGCCTGAACTACAAAGCAAGAACCTGTCTCAAAATACTAAAAACCAAAACAAACGAAAAAAAAACCAACAACACAGCCCTACCAGAAAAAAAAGCCCAATTACAGTCCTCACCTCCTCTCATTCCTCTCTGCTGAGTGCTGTTTACAGTTATGATCAAATACACTGAACAACCAGTAATCAGTCTCCTTTGCCTGGACAAGAGGAACTGGGGTGGGTCTGAGAGCTGAATCCTCATTTCTTCAACAGAAAGATAATAGATAACTACCACAAATGAAGAAATATGAAGATATTATTTAGAAAGATAGACACAGATAACAGAAAAAACATTTGAACCCTTAGTAAGCAGGATGTAAGTCCAGAGGAATGAGCCAGGGGCTGCTATTTGTCATTACAACTCATTAGAATGTACTCATTCTCATATTCTGCCTGCTTCCATAGTACTAGGGATTGGGCCCCAGGCCTTCACACTGAGCTACATCCCTAGCTTTTTATTTTTAGACAGGACGTTGCTAAGTTACCTAGGCCAGACTCAAACCTGTGACCCTCTTTTCTAAGCCTCCTCAGTGGCTGGGATTGCAGGTGCACAGCACTGCACCCAGACAATTTGGTCTCTTAAATATCAATACAAATAAAAGTTAATAAGTTGAGGGTGGACAAGGAAGTAGCTCAGTAGGAGACTGCTTGCCTGATATGGAGGAGATCCTGTGTTCAATCTCTGGTACTACAAAAGAAAAACAAACAGAATATAAATAGGTCTATAACTTAGAATCCTACTTATGCTCATGACTGGGAAATTACACATGCACGCATGCCCACACAGACACACACACACACCAGATAACCAGACATGGTAGCACATGCTTCATAATCTCAGCACTCAGGAGGCTAAGGCTGGAGGATCACTGTAAGTTCAAGGCCAGCCTGAACTACACAGCAAGACTCTGTCTCACTAAATAAATAAAGAAACTTCTTTTCCTGGAAATTCTAAGAATCTCTCACTTGAGAACTTAAAGTTGTGCAAGAATGTGAGTCTACTGTACCAACGACAGCAATGTCGTTCTTGAGTAATCCCCAGAGAAACAGGGAAAGAGGGAGGCGGAAGAAACTTGTGGAGAAGGTACACAGTTCAGGAGAGCCCATGGAGTAGTGGGTGGAGGAGATGCTGCCAGCAGTCTCAGGGAAAGGGGAGATGGGTGAAGGGAAGGCCATTACTGTGAAAAGGTAGTTGAGTTGGCAGCAGAGGGACATGGGAAAGGCAGACCACAAGGCTGAAGAAGGACAGTTGTGTCTTCTAGGGGCCTGATGGCAGCCAGCAGGTGAGACCCAAGCCGGGCCTGGCCAGGAGGCTCCTCTTACTCTGGAGGGGCTGCCATTCCCAGGACAACAGACACAAGGGGTGATGTTCTCACATGATCTGGCACCCTGGGTGGAGGAAGGTGAGATCTGTTCCCCTGCTGTTAGCTCCCCCTCCCTGCCCAGAGCCTGTCTGCGGTTGAAGGATGGCATATACCCAAGGACGCAGTTGCTTGGCCAGACATTGTGAAGCCACAGAAGGGAAAGAGGATGCCGGGAATATGATGGGGTGGGCATCGGCCTGGCACACACAGGACACTGGCTACACCTGTCATGTGCTATCTCCTGCAGGAAACAGGAACTTCTGTGCACTGATAACAGATGGTGTCACTTCAACGACCTCATGGCATGTGAACGCCACCGGGGCTCACTGCTGTGTAACAAACTGCCCCTAAACAAGAGGAATGCATTATCTTAGAGTTTCCTGGAATCAGAACCAGGCAGGGGCCAAACCAGGTTGTCTGGTTCAGGCTCCCTCAGAGGTGAGACATCTGAAGCCTTGAGCAGGGCTAGAAAAACCACTTCTAACATGGCTAGCCAAGGGCAGGTCAAGATTCTCAACTGGTAGCATTTAGGCAGAGATAGGGCAGGAACAAAGAGAGAGGCAAGCCAGAAAGGGCACTGAATTATCAAGCCAGGGACACGCTCACCAGGATATGAGGCCTGTTTTCTATCACACTCTCCTGCAGCTTCTTGGTAGAATCTAGAGATGGAATCGCAGGTGCAAACAGGGAGGCAGGGAGACCAGCTAGGGTGCCGACAGAGAAGAGGAGGGAAATTCTCAAACAACTCCAATCTCTCTGCCTGCTGGTCCTTGGGCACTATGCTTACAGCTCCCAGTGTGCATTTGCTCATAGCTGCAGATGCTTGGATGGGTACAAAATGACAAAGTGACCCAGTGGTTTCCTAGCCACATGGGTGAATTCACATCCCCCCACAAATGATAAGTGAGAAGCCTGACTGGGAGTCAGGAAGCAGAAAGTTGCATGAGATCTCAGGCAGCTTTAGCTTGTCTTCCTCAAACCTCAACTTCCCAAGTTGTAAAATAGTCTGAGTCACAAACTGGTTAAAATTTCAAAGGTTGAAAACACCCAGTGTTAATAAGAATGCAGGAAAACAGGAACTTTCAGACACGGGTGATAAAAAATGCAGTATTTCCTTGTTTGTTTTTCTTTTATACCAGGATGTAAGTAGTGCATCCTAAAAGGGGCACTTTAGCCCGGGTCTCTATAAAAGGGTATTCAAGTTACAGTAACAGCCTCACCACAATCCCCCTACCTGTGAACATGCTATGCTCTATGGCAGTGATGGTGAACTTTTTAGAGACTGAATCCCCCCACTGTATTCCAAAAGTCATTTATTTATCACAATTAAACCTGAATACTGTGATTTTAGTTTAGAAAAACTGTTCTCCAATGCTCAGTTTCTGGGGCAACTTGACTCCTGTGCTGGCCGAGAGGGCTGTGTGTGTTTGCTGCTGGACATGTGCCATAGGTTCGGCACCATTGCTCTATGGGAAGGAAGCATGGGGGCCTACAGTTGCCACTCATCTAACCTTAATACAGGCAGAGTAGCCAGGGTTATCCTGGGGTGGACAATACAGCCACAAGGGTCACTAAAGAATGGAAAATGAGAGAGGAAGAGGCAGGAAAGAGCCAACCTCAGAAAAAAGCACAGGCCAGAAAGTGGATTCCCTGCCTCTCCTCTGGGAATAAACAAATGTCTGTCATGACTTTGACATCAGTCTGTTGAGACCTATTTCTGACATGATCCTCCAAAAACCACAAAATCATAAACTTCTGCTATTTAATTTTATCTTCTGCTTTTTCTTTTTTGAAACAAGGTATTGGTAAGTAATCTAGGCTGGTTTTGAACTATGTAGCCCAGGCTGGCCTTGAACTGTTCTTCCTCGCTCGGGCTCCTGAGTGCTGGGATTACAGGCATGCACCACCTCACTCTGCAGTTCTGCTATTTTAAACCACTAGTTTTATGGTGACTTGGTACAGCAGCAACAGGAAATTCATAGAAGGGTCTTCTCGGGGTTCCTGGGGTCACAGAGGATAAAGCCACCACAGACCAAGAAGACTGACTTAAATTATCTGGGTTCCCAGAACTGCCCGTCCCTGACAGGGGGAGGGTCCTCAGAGCTATGGGAATGGGGAGTGAATGGGGGACACCCACCTTTGGAGACTCTGGGCACGTTTCATGACACGAGACTGAGGTGGGGGCCTTGTCCCCACCTGAGAAGCTCTCCACTTGATTGATCAATTTAAAATTAGAAAACTTCAAGGCACTATCAAAAGAGCAACCCCATGTGGTAAAACAGAGCAGGACGCGACTGTGTAGAAGGGACAGGATCCGGCTGCGGGGAGGGCAAGATCTAGAGAGAGCCGAGGCGAAGGCTCCTCCGCACCTGAGAGGTCACCGACCCACATATCAAACACGGAGAAAGCTCCAGGAGACAGCAGGCGCGCACCCGGATGCAATGGAGTCCACACGCCCTTCTGCTAGGTTGACGGATGAAGCACGCCCCCTCCTGTTGCAGACGTGTCTATCCCGCGACCGCAGCCTCTCCAGGAATCAACCATCGCCCGGCCACAAACACAAGACCCCACAGAGGGCCGCGGAGCGGGAACCACCAGTATCGGATGTAGCACCTGATTTGAGTATTCAGCACTGGAGCTCAACTCTCGTTACTCATATAGGTCCGACCTGTGCACCAGAGGCGTCATTGCTTACAGAACGGCCGCCAGGCGGCGCTCCTGGGATACACACGCCATAGCACCCGCGGCGTCCACCGCGCCCTGACAGTTCGCTTCGCCAGGTATCCGGAGAGCAAATTCGCAGCTTCGCGCCTAGTCACTACTCTCACCGCGACTCAACGAATAGGAGGGTGCTGTTCCCCCATTGTCAACAGCCAGAGCATTCCGGTGGCCAGCCTGACCTAAGTGGCACCGCATGCTGTAGCTTTCAGAGCCCCAGGCTCAATTCTATGGACTGAGGCGGGAAGCGGCAGGGAATGTTGCCAGCGATGTGGGCAAATGCGCAACGAGGGTAGTCTCCCTCGAAGAAAGTGGAGCGGTTCCGCAAACTGATGGTGCAACAGGCTGGAGAGCAGGGAAGGATATGCTTAATGCCACTGATTTGTACATTTACAAGTGGTTAAAATGGAAGCCTGGAGCAGTAGCTACTGGGGAGGGAGGATGATGGAGGACCCCAAGTTTGAGGCTTGCCTGGGAGTGAGTTCAAGGCCAGTTGGGACTATGCAGTGAGACCAGACACCCTGCTCAGCATCTCCCCAATAAATAATCAGGTAATAAAAATTAAGACGCTAGAAATGGGCAGGGGGTGTTGGCGCATCCCTCTAATTCCAGCACTTAAGAGGCTGAAGCAGGAGGATCATTGTGAGTTCAAAACCAGCCTGAGAGCTCCAAAATGTGTGTTCAAGCCCAGCCTGAACTACACAGCAAAACTTTGTCTCAAAACTTAATTAAATACAAACTTAAAAGAATAAAAGGCTGAAAGCCAGGCATTGTGACTCACACCTTTAATCCCAGCACTTGAGAGGCAGAGGCAGGAGGATTGCCAGGAGTTGGAGGCCAGCCTGAGTTACATAGTGAGTCAAAGCCAGCCTGGACTACATAGTGATTGTCTTAAAAAAAAAAAAAAACTGGAACTGTAGCTCAGCGGTAACCTAGCACATTATGAGGCCCCAGGTTTCATATCCACCACCACATTCACACAAATGGTTGACTGTAAAATGTGTTTTATTGAATTTTGGTTGAGACAAGGTCTCACTATGTGGTCCAACCTGGCGTTGAACTCACCGTGTAGGCCAGGCTGGCCTCAAACTTGTGATTGAGCCTCTTGCCCCAGCCCCCCAAGAGTGCTGCACTTACAGGTATGTGCCATCACACCCAGCAGAATTTATTCTATGTTTAAAAAGCAATACAACCCCACCTGTGCTGTCCCTCCCTGTACTTCAAATAAAATCCAAACTCCCACAGTACCTCTGTAGTCCTTCCCACACCCCCATAACCCTAACCATGCCAACCCCTTCCCATCCATGTGGCTGTCTTCACCCCATTCAACACAAACTCTGGGACCCTGGGCTTTGCTGGTACCATCCTACCACAGACTCCCAACCCCTAATGCCCTCTTATCTGACAACACCTTTGCTGTGCACCTCAAGTTGGGAAGACAGGAATTTCAAGCACACGTGTAGAGTAAGTTCACATTCATGAAGCAGCTGGAGTGAGGGCTGCCTGACACCAAGTTCACAGTCCACATTTGTGTGGAACTAGGCACCCCACAGGAGCTGGTCAGCTACAAGAAAGGCATGAGGCAAGGGCCAGATCCAGGCATCCCACAGGCTTGTTGTCGTGGGCTGAAAGTGTATCAGAGGCACGTCGACCACGACCTGGGTCCCATATGCCCCCGTGGGTGTCACCTTTCCACACATGTCCTTCCACGCTGTTAGTCCTCAAACACAAGTGGAGGCCGGAGACCTCTTTTATTGCTTTGGGTCTGAGAGATTTCCTCAGACAGGAGCCACGTTCAACAATGTCTGTAACTTCTTGCACCAAGGAATAGTTTTGCCATACTGCTTAGGTAAAAATATTTGACCATACTGAAAGAGCTAAGAGGTCAATGACCCCAGGACTCCAAAGGGGAGTGTTAAGACACTGTTCTCAGATCTGACCCCACTCCCTGGAATCTAACTCCCATGTTAGAACCATCTGCAGATCCAGGAGGGCACTAACAGCTCATACCCAAGTGGGGGAATCCCAGCTGGGTGTACTGCCCAAGTGAGAGTAATGGTGCCAAGCATGGTGTTGCACACCTGTAATCCCAGCACTTGGGAGACGGAGGCACGAGGAATGCTTCGAGCTCTAGAGGGAAATCAGAGCTATAGGGTCCAGGGCAATGGTGAGACCCTGACAAGGCAGCACCAGGCAGGGCAGCCATCAAACACCCGGTGAAGAGCTTGTCACATGTAAGGATCAGGTCAGGAGAGAGGTCTGTGAGACAGAGCCAAAGGAAATAGAACCTCGATTACTGAAAAGGTGCTAGATGGAGAAACTGAAGGTGGGGCAAGCGAGGCAGGGTAGAAAGTAGTGTCCAGGGGTCCTGGGCCAAGTTAGAGGTACTCAGGCCACTGATTACTGCACTCAGCACTGGATGATCTGGGGTCCTAAAACCAGTGTGGGCTCCCTCCCGAAGTGCAGAGCCTGGAGCTGTGCCCAAACCCAGAACCACGCATGGGCCTCCAAACTGTCTGGCTAGTACAGAGGCAGTGAGCAAACTTTTGAAGCCACCTATCGTCACAGGCAACAGCTCTTCTTGCAGCCCTCCAAGATGAAGTGGCCTCCATTCATTCTACCTGTTAATGAACCTATAGTTCATTAACTATATACCTCCCACTCCTAACATTTTCCTGTGGGAGGAATCCAACCATTCTTGCCCAAAGCTGCAAACACCTTCCCCAGAGGGCCCAAGTGAAGCACAAGCAAAATCCAGAGACAAGGCAAGTCCTGCTGCTCATTTATGCAAGCCATCACCTCCAGGGTGGCTGCTAGCTCCGGCTATGAATGCCGATCTGGGATGGGGCTCCCAACTTGTTTCCTGGAGACCAGCTCCCACAGATGCCCTCCCGATCAGTGTCCAGCTGGGGCTGGCCGGGCGTCTTCTCCAGCTGAGGTCTGAGATCATGGCCTGGCTTCCTCTGCCTGCCACACCAGCTCACCTGAGATGTAGGTGGCCTGGACATAGAGGGCGTCGTCGAGCACCACGAAGTCTGAGGCAGAGCCAGAGGGTAAGAGAGGGTCCAAGGGGGCCTCCCACCCCCACCCCCATGTGAAATCACTTCCAGACAAGCTCAGTGAGGAAACTGAGACCCAGGGATACCACACGCAGGACATCCTGACCCATCACAAGACTAACAAAGGTCCTTAACTCCTCACAGTCAGGGACAAGGGTTTTTTTTTGGAGACAGGGTCTGGCTATGTAATTCAGGCTCGCCTTCAACTCACTATGTAGCCTAGGCTGGCCTTGAACTTGCAGCAGTTCTCCTCCCTTAGTCTCCCAAAATGCTAGGACGACAGGTGGCACCAGTATGCCAAGCTACTAGCCTTATCTGGAATGACAGAAAGACTGGCAAACAAGAAAGGAAGACTCTATGGAGACTGTGGCAGGCAAGGCCATTAGGTAGCTGGGAATCCAGCAAAAACCTGCCAACTTGAGCCTTGTCCCAGCCCTTGCATGAGCCTCACCTTCATGGCACCTTACCTGCATCAGCACCAAAGTCCAGGGTCCCCTTGCTCTTCTCCAGGCCAAGCAGCTGGGCAGGGTGCAGGGATGCAGCCTCCAGGGCCGCCTCCACACTGCAGCCTGCTTTGGAACACAGCTTGGTGACAGCCCACAGCCCCTGTACCATGCACAGCTCCAAGCACCCAGTTTTGGGGCCTGGACTCAAGGGGGTACAGTCCTTGCCTGTAAAGGTTGGAGACACTGCTTCCTCCTCTCTTCTTTTGACCACTCACCCTCCTGGACTCAAAAGGACCCTTTCGTCCCTGATAAAGCGCTCTGTCTGTAGAACCCCTGGCCGCCCCAAGACCTCGGGAGAGCCCTCTACGTGCAAAGAACCAATGCCTAGCCCACCAGGCCAGCAGCCACACAGAAATCTGTACTCGGCCCCTCTAAACAAGAACCCAAGTGACCACGTTTTCTTCTCTGTCGTCCCCTTATCCCTTACCCACAGCACCCCTTGCTGCTGCTGCCCCTTGTTCTTGGCCTGTCCGCCCTAAACAGCACGTTGAGCCCTAGTGTCCTTTAGCCTGCAGAATGACATCCAACCTCAGGGACCTGTCAGATACCTAGTCTCTGCTTGTCCCTCAGGAAGTCCCTGTTTTTACCCCAGCATTGTGGAGCATGCCTGTCCACTCTATTTGCCCATTGTGCTGACCCTGCCGAGTCCTGCCACCCCATAGGGCTGGCCCTGGACCTTCTGTGGACAGTATAAGGCTCCCTGCTCCAACTGGGGACTTTGACTTCACTGCCCACCACCCACTTTGGGTAACTTGCTGCTCATTGCTCTCCTCTGCCTTGTCCACATTCCCAGTGTCCACTCTGTACCTCGGGAACCCCCTTGACAAAGCCAATGAAGGAAATGAAGGAAGCCGGTACAGGACTCACGTTATCCCCACCTCCCTCCAGCTTCTGTCCCCAGATGTATACATGTACCCAACCATACGAGCCTACTGACCTGTGGCCTGCAGGAAATGTCGGACACAGACGTCCATTGGGGCTATGCTGCCACACAGTGTCTTGGTCCCTTGACGACAGAGAGGCCAGGCTCAGGGAACTGTGCACCTGGGGACCCAGTGGGCAGGCAAAGGGAACCCAGGTTCTTGCCTCCCTATGGAAAGGGGCCAAGGGCCTGTTCTTCCATAAGCACAGTGGGCACTCACCTGCAATGCAGGCCATCAGCCCATCCACTTCCACCTCCATCTGTCCCAGGGTGTGACGGCCATTGCCCAGACCCAGGGCAGGGACAGCATCAGTAATAAGTACCAGTCCTGGAGAAGAAGGTGCTTCAGGACCTTACTGGTCACCACCCTATCTGCCCAAACCTGCCCAGATGCTTACCCTGGGGATGGGCCCGGTGGGCAATGCGCAGGGCAGCAGGATTGGTGTGTATGCCATCAGCAATCATCCCATAGAAGATGCAGCGGCCTGGGGGTACTTGGTCACTGGTCAGGAGCCCCACGATGCCTGGGTCACGGTGGTGGAACTGGGCGGCACAGGAGGAGATAACTGACTGACAGCAGGGCACACTGAGTCCTCACCCACCCAGGACCTGAGGTGGCACTCACAGGCAGCATGGCATTGAACAGGTGGGTGATGAAGGTGGCCCCACTCTGTACTGCTTCCTCTGCAGCCTGCAGATGGGCCACTGAGTGCCCTGTGTATGGGATTTGGGAGTCAGACTCTGCATCAGCCCAGGACCCCAGAAAGACCCGACCACTTCAGACAACCCCCTTACCTAGGGACACGCAGATATCCTGAGCTGTCAGGGCCTGGATCACTTCATGGCTGCGGCCCAGCTCAGGGGCTAGTGTCACAATGCGGACGTTGTCCAGGGGCCCATAGGTGTCTAGCAAATCATGGAAGGCATTGACCTCAAAAGAGCGGATATGGGCCTCGGGGTGTGCACCCCGCTTTTCTGGGCTGATGAATGGACCTTCCAAGTGCACCCCTAAGTGAAGGGGATAAGGGTGACTTCAGTGAGCACAGCCCAACCACTGCCCACCCTCCCTCCCCAACTGTACATTTGGAGAGGGAGGGCCGCCCAGGATGGGGGTGGGGAGGGGGTCAGCCACTCACCGAGGACCCCTGCCCCATGGGGACCACCACTCTTCACAGGGATCTGAGGAAGGACCTGGGGGGAACCAGCTGTTAAAGCCCTAGTCCCTGTGGCCCAGGACCCAGTGGTCATAGCCCAGCCAAAGTCAGAGATCCCAGGTCAGAGGTTAGGGTTCTAGCCCAGCCCAGGTGGCCGTCCCTCAGCAGTCAGAAAATGGCCAATGGCTCCCCACCACAGTGGTCATAAGCAGGAAGAAATTACAGAAATGGACAGTGAGTAGCCTACCCTAAGGCCCTGAGGACCAGGACATGACAACATTCCCAGTTCACAGGCAGGAGTGTGGACACCCAGAGCAGCTCCAACTTACCCTGGTCCTCAGGGGAGCCTAATCTAGCATGTTATAATATAGTAGGTGCCCCCCAAAGAGTGTCTCTGGCTTCCCTTAGCTGCAGGCCAGGATTCACAAGAACAGCTGGGTGAAGTGGGGACTGGAGGGCCAGGGATGTAGCTCAATGACACAACACCTGCCCAGCTAGCACAAAGTCCTGAGTTTGAGCCCCAAAACCAAAAAAAAAAAAAAAAAAAAAAAAAAAAAAAAAAAAAAAAAAAAAAAAAAAAAAAAAAAAAAAAAAAAAAAAAAAAAAAAAAAAAAAAAAAAAAAAAAAAAAAAAAAAAAAAAAAAAAAAAAAAAAAAAAAAAAAAAAAAAAAAAAAAAAAAAAAGGCAGCAGAGACTGGAAGCTGGAGAGCTCAGTGCAGGAGGCAACAGAACTGTGATCCATAAAGTTCATAGCACTAGGGAAGGGAGACAGGCTCACAGTTCAGGGAAAGGCCAGATAACCCAGCCAAAGCCTTCTTGCAGCATGAGCAAAGCTACAAGGCTTCCTGGACTGTACAGCCCTGGAAGAGTACCTGCGTAAGGACAGCGATCTGGCTGCACCTTTTCCCTAGAAGTCCCTACCCCACACAAAAGTGAGGGGCTCTGAAGACCTTAAACCCAACAGGACAAAGAGAATGAATGAGAGACAGTCAGACCATGGGAGCTGGGTACACAGACGTTGAACAGATCTGGGCAGACTTGTGAGATAAGGAAGAAACTCCACTGGCTCAGGTCTCAAGCTCTGGCACTGGGACAAATGCAGGCAATGGGAGCAGGTGACTGGTGAAGAAACTCCCTGAACTCCTATCTCAAGTACGCCCAGACAAGAGTAAGCCTCTAGCCAAGGGGTAGGGCTAAGCACAACAGAAAACCAGATAATTAAGTGAAAGTATATGTCCTTAAAGTTCTCAATCAGATAACCAGGCAGGTATGTTCCCTCAGAGCAGAACAGTAAGACTTCCCAGGGAATCTGACAACCCTCAGAGTTAGGACCCAGGGATCCTGACCTAAAAGAAACCACCTCCCAACCCTAAGGCCAGATGCTCTTAGTGGACTGTTGCTGTCAGTCCTCAGAGAAGAGTTACCCAGGCAACATGCAAGGAAGCAGCTCAGAAGACAATTGTGCAGGGAGAACCAGACACCAAAAGCAGAGTATATAGCAAAGAGCCATCACTAATACTCTCAGGGCAATGGGCACGATCTTGGACCCATGACACAAGAACAGGATATCAGAAAGAACATTCAAGGGGCAACAATACAAGCTCTTCAAAACTAAAAACATGCAAGCACTAAAGCAAGAAAACCAAAAGAAATGGAAGATGGAGCCAGAGATTTAGCTCAGTGGTTCTGGCACCTGCCTAGCAAGCTCAAGGTCCCTGGTTCAATCCTGGTAACCACATACAATACCAGACAAAGTGACTCATGCCCACCAGCAATCAGTACCACATACCACAAGGCTGGGTATGGTGGCTCACACCTGTAATCCCAGCACTCAGGAGGCAGAGGCAAGAGGATTGCTCAACTGGAGACTTGCCTGGGCTACATAGTGAGCTCAGGGCCAGCCTGAACTACAAAGTGAGGCCCTGTCTCAAAAAAAAAAAAAAGAAATGGAAAATAAAAGCTGAGGAAATGTCTAGAAAAGTAGAATCAACAACCAAAAAAAAAAGAAGAGTGAAAAATGAGCATGGGCCAGGGATTTAGCTCAGTGGTCAGTGGTTCCACCTGCCTCACAGGCATAAGGTCAAGAGTTCACACACACACACACACACACACACACACACACACACACACACACACACACACACACACACACACAGAGTGTTCCCAGGACATCCAACAGTGGATTACCGGGACTCCTATAAAATAATGCAGAAACAGATGGAAAAAGTCACCAAGAAAATAATTTTAAGAAAAGTAAAACTCCAAAGCAGAGCTTCCAGCTTGACAGGAGTGCTCAGCAAGCCACAGATGGGTCAACATCCCCCATTCCCACAGTCTGCGCCTCTGAGACCTCAGATCCAAAGGGAAGAAACAATCACCCACAGAGGATCAGGGATCAAGTGACTTCTGACTTTTGAGCAATTACCCTGAAACTTCAAAGGCAATCTCAGCACTGCCTTTAACATTCTAAGGGAGAAGCCAGCCACAGTAGTAGTCTCAGCCATTTGGGAAGATGGCATGAGCCCAGAAGCATAAGGCTAGCCTGCACAACACAGCAAAATATTGTTTCAGGAAAAAAAGGTTAAAGTGTTGTTGAATGGAGCCCTGGGGACTTTGTCTGGGAATGTATTTAATTTTCAGATAACCATGCACATACATACAAAATTAGAGAAAAATTACTTTTCATCTAGAACTAACCCAGATAAGTGAGGGATCAATAGAATAGTAAATTTTGGACTTTGCAATCTCAAAAATTTACCCTGCCACAACTCTTTGTCAGAAGTTACCAAAGAATGTGCTCCACCAAAACAAAGGTGCAAACCAGCTAAGAGAAAGACACAGGATCCAAGACATGAGAAGCCCAGCTGTAAAGGCTTGGACACATACTCCCAGCCCAGCCTCAAGTAAGAGGACAGGATTTCCCAGGAGAACTGGACTCTGGTGAACCAACAGCTAGTGCTAGGGAGAGCAGGAAAACAAAACTGATGCAGTCTGTACTGTATCTAAACGGCCTGAGAGCTTGAGAAGCTGAGGCAGAGAGGATAGCTATGACTTCAAGGCCAGCCTGGGCCACACTGTGAGTTTAAGATTAGCCTAAGGCCAGAGATTAAACTCAGTGGTTCTACATCTGCCTTAAAAGTGCAAGGTCCGAG